>JAAAKL020004532.1:0-18299 GCA_010016065.2 Carybdea cf. marsupialis auct. non (Linnaeus, 1758) | reverse complement strand
AACCGCACTAATACGTTTATGATAATTTGGCATCATGTTGGGTTGTTAAGGTAGCATAAAAGAAAGCATGTGCGTATTTAACGCAAAGACAATAAAACACTAAGAGGTTTACTGATTCCAAGTAAAACTCATAATGGCTGGCACTACAGGAGTTTATTGAAGTAGTTAATGAAGGCTTTGATCCTCAAGTTAATATCACTTAGCAGGTTTTCTTTTTTAAAGTCAATGACAACAACCGATAGGTTCTCATTCATTTCTTGTTTTCTTGGTTACTCATCTGAGATAATTATCCAACTTTCTTTGTTGGATGCCTTTGTTCTTTGGTAGATCTGTTTGTTGTTAGGTATAGTCAATATTATATGTGGGTTTTCTATTTGCATGGATATTCTCGTGCCCTAATTTGTTATATTCAACTCTTTAATAGATGGAAACAGCGGTATGTCAACTTTAAATTTTTATAAGTCATGTGCTAATCGAATAAACGATGTCTTAAGTGCAATGCGATTGTTGTTTTCAGCTGCTACGCAACTTGCTAATGCATTACCCATAATGGCTGCAGACTGTTTTATAAGGGGGAAGTACGTACCTTAAGTGGTTAGAAAAGGTTGGCGATCCGAGTTACCCTTACTGGGAATAAGAGGCTACGCGGTGTTGTCTGGGCTTTTCCACCTCCGGAAGAACAATTTCTCATGTCTTCTTAAACTTTAACGCAGAATGGAACATCGCTACTCACTGTTGTCAATTTGTAAATATATATATGTTCATGTGTATCGAGATTCGCTGCCAACAGACAAAATCGCTTATTTTTCCTTTGTGAATGATCAGCTTTGGATATTTTTTGCTTGTTATCTGTGTGAAACAAGGAGATCAAATAGAAAATAGCTAGCTTTTCAGTTGCTTACCATGAACGAGTTATTTTCAAGTTTGGTAGTACCAATAATCTCTTTAAGATAGGATAGACCTTGCCGGCCTTGGGCGTTTTAGTGACCGTCAGGCGTCATGTTTGTCAGGTCTCTCCACTCCACTAAATTGGTGTGTAGCATCATCGTACCTGCGCGTATGAACTGTACTGAACGTCATGGTCGTAGATTCTGGGTGGACGCGGGGGATTTGACCCCTCAGTTTTAATGATGGGAGAACAGCCAGCTGCTTTATCCCCCCACTTTTGGGCCAAGAAATGTAAACTTGTCCACGTTTAATCCTTTTGCCCCCCAATTCTTTCAGCGATCTTCGCCCTTGCTGTATATACATACTATTGGGACAGTGTCGAGTCTTGGCTATTCACCTTACTATACGAATTAATGGGCGTCCCATGTATATTTCACCTACCCGTTATTTACTAGCTCGTTTTGTGTTTTTCTTTTAATTCAGGGTAGTAGGGACATAATGTTCACGACTTATGAGTAACCTTGATTAGAGATGTTGGAGTCTTTATCTAGTGCATTCGTCCAATCGTGGCCCCCATCAGTCCTCTAGGTCAGGAAGCCTGGATGTTAGAAATACGATATCTGCGTGCATTGCAGTCACTACACTGAAAACTGCAATCCCCCTACCTAACTTCGGCTCGTTTGCTGAGTGCTGTTGTTAATGTTGGATTGCTCTTTTTATGTCGGTCATGTTCGTTCATGCATCTGAACTCACTTCTAAGTAGGTTTCTATGTGTAAACTGTCACGTGGTTCCGTCGTGTGCACCACCGTCCATAAGCATTTTCACTTTTGTATCATTTCTCATGTTAAAAAGCAATATGAATTGTCGGAGCTAAATCAGTTCTTCTCGCCAGATATCGGTCTGCAAAATTTTCAGATTCTTGCCTTGACTATGCTATGTACATCTATGCTGAGGTTTATCCAAGACATATCTTAGTCTCTTTTGTGATTTATTGACTGACACCTGCCTGACGTAAGTATTATTTAGACACGTTTTCATAATATTTTACAATTTCCGAATAATGGAACGATAGGACAGGGATTCGACCTCTTGTGGCGACTAGAGAAATATAATATGTTATCAACGGAGTTCACATAACTCAGTTAGTGAAGCGCACGCAACGAATGCGTGGGTCACGGGTTCAAATCCCGTTAGTTACACACTATTATATTTCTCTAGTATCTTCTCAATATGATCATTTCAACTTCTCTCTTGTCAAAAACAATTTTCTACTCATGAGAGAGCTTATCCGAATCCAGAGTCTTGGAGGTAATGCTTCCAGGTCGCGGAAGCCAAATGTTCAAATCTTAAATGCGGTGATCACCCTTTACGTGAGATATCTGTCTTGAAGTCGGTGATATCTTTTACATGGGGCATCTATCGTAGCAATGGTAACTGAAGCTAACTAGTGGCACAGTGCAATAGCTTTATCACTGTTATAGATAAATGATTAAAAATCTATATCAAGCAGTCTGCCGTTAGTTTTTCAACATTAGGGCATGTTGGTGCACGCCAGCCCTTTCTAGATCTATTGTCATGTCAAAGAACCGGGTATAAAATGTCACGTCAACTCATGTTTTGTTTTTCTATTAACAGTACCTAGAGAAGATATTCTGGAATTGATCTGGTCCATTTTTCAAGTTTTAACAGCCGCAATGCAAGATGAACCCGTCAGTAGGACAATATTTATGGATGAGGTACACAACTTGTTTAATACTGATGGCGTTTGTTTCGGTGCCAGTTATTGGCGGAATAGCGAAGTCCGAATGTTTTAGAGCTTTAGAGCATTGTAAAAAAGGTTATACGAATGACACTGCCAGGGGGCTCCCCCCCTGCCGGTGTAGAATCGGTTTCATAGGCGTTTTCAATTTGTAAAGTTTAAAGCACTTTACATTTTGCAGAACTGCAGGCCCACCCCTTTAGTCTCTCCGCTGCAAATACATATTTATGTGGTAAAATGTTGCCAATATGCCCTCAGGTGACTTGTTTTACAAGCATTCTCATGTTCGCTACTCCACCCGTTTGCAGCGGGTAACTCCCCTGTTGTTATTTATGAGAAGCTGAAAAAAAAGATGGCCGGTGATTATTAAAAAAGTATACTGAAGACAAATGTAATGCTTTACCACCAACTTTCAAATTTAGGGCTCACACTTCCACAGGGTGTTTCTTGGTGAACTAAGTGATGGTTACTGTAATGACTATTTTTAGTAGTTGCCAAACTATCCCCTAACACTTCAGCAGCCGCTATTCACATCCAGTCCTACCCAGTTATATAGATTAGCCCTGGTACAATGTGACTTGCTCATCGAAGGATCATGAGATTCTTTATCACTCTTTTCAAAGCCCATTCCGAGTTATGAAGATTGGAAGAGTAGTGTCTCTGTTCATCCCCCCCCCCGTTTGAGGGGTGTTCGGGCCTCACTGATGGAAATCATTTCTTTATTATGGGGTTTATCTCGCCCCCTTTTATGATTTTCTCGTCTTATAGGTTCGCTTCAAAGGCCTCACAGATACAGTGAAACTTTTAGGCTGTTTTCAGCGGCACTCGCCAGAACTTCCAATGATGAAAACAAAACCGAAAAGTAGTGCTGTCCCTCAAAAACGAAATCGATCCTTCGTCAAGTTGCCATCGATTTTGGACATCGCAATGCCAGACATCACAACCAGAGACGAGCGCTTTGTTCAAGTTATTATTTTTAAATGCTTGCTGTCAATCGCATGTGGCACATTTGAAAACTTGGACATGAAGGACGTGAAAAACTGCATGACTTTACTTTCGCAAAGCAACAAAGTGCCAAAGATAGTTTATCCTAGAGCGATTACAGCCATGTTTGAACTTATTCCTCTTCTGTGGAATCCTAAAATTCACGATGTTGTCGAACCGGACTCTGGACAACAGGCAAGTCCCTTGATTTATCTTACTTATTCTGATTTGATTTCATTGGTAGGTAAATGAATCAATTTATTTGTTCTTTTATTGATTGATTGATTGATTTATTATAATTATTATAATATTATGATTCTTATTATTATTATTTCTAGGAGTAGTCGACTATATTTTATTCTTTGTTTCATTTTTTACTCCTTTTATTGCTTTTTGTTGTTGTTGTTGTTACTTTTTACATTTATGTAAGCTACATATATCATAATTGACAACGGATATACCTATTGGAACGAGTATCCTGCTATGTAATCATGTAAAGGGAAATATATTGAAGAAGTTATTATTATTATCATAATTGCATATTATTATTTCGAAGCTGATATAAAATTTTCTATTTATGAGAAAAAATGGCAAAGTTAAAGAAGTTACGAAGTGGAAAGTGGCAAACGAGGTAATCTCTTTGTTACTTTTGATGGGAAACTGAAAATATGACAGTTGCATTCTCACGTTATTTAGGCAGATAAGCCTGTTCAGCAGACCATTTATGGATGGGTTTTGGAAATGGAAATATTTTGATTAGGAGCCTGTCTTTCAAACTCGTGGCTTATAGACTCACTTTGTACAAAATTAAAAGTGATGTTCAAATATTGGAGGTTTAAGGGGGGGGGGGGGGGTATAGAAATCCACAGATTGAAATCACAATTTTTAACAGCCCGAAGCACGTAGCGGCACGTAGTCTAGTAACTAATTAACAATAAATGGTCTAGTAAAGTGTATTTCAAACCTATTTTTAACATATCTACGAATTCGCGTATCCATTTAGGTCACATCGGATGTCATGTTTTACATCATCAGCGAACTTCAAAGTTTACTGTCCGTTGATCAAAATCAGCAGCTGCTGTGTGACTCTGGTCTACCGCAAGTCTTGTTAACGAATTACAGAGCGGCATTTATGGATGAGGAGCACTTGTTAAATGCACCAAATGGGAAACTTTTTGAGAGATTGGCAACGCAGTCACTCACTTCGGATATGCTAAGGTAACAGTTGTTTCTCGTAAATGCAGTAGGAGATAAGCAATAGGTAACATACTTAACCGGAGAAGTCCTGTAGTTGTTTAGATGGCAGGTAAGATAAAGTAATCTTCTAATTATTGCGTGATAATTTATTATCAAGAAAATGGAAATTTGCATATTATAAGCTTGGGCGTTGATATAACCTCCGTCAATAGATGCTACTCCGCAAGAAGGATCTTTGAAGATATAAAATGTACCTTTGCCAAAATGAGCTTATGATTGCGACAAGGTGTCTTCTTATCATAAATTGTACTGTGGTGATATATTTGCATATTATTAGCCGTCTGTAAGTCATTTGCATTGCCCCAAGGGGCTAAAAACCTGAAGTTGTGAACCGTGTACTCGCACCATTGCATAACTCACCCCCACCCCTAACCACTCCCCACAGAGAGTGCATCGATGTAACTGCTTAGTCAAGAAGATAAATATTATCGGTTTCTTAGTAGCTTTTTTTTTCATTTCAGGCTATTCCTCAGAATGGCATCTCCGTTATGTTGCAAGTCACCTTACGCATTGCTTAGACGCATGGCATTGCCAAAGGAAGGGCTTCCTGTGAACGAATCTAGTAAAGAAGCTGCAGATCGGCGGCAGTCGCATGCGTTTAGAAATCGAAAGATGTCTTTCTCGTACATGGACGGAGACATACGACTGTCGTATAATATCAACAACCTGGTTGCGGTCCAGGACACTTCCGTGATGACGGAGGAAAATGAAGTTCACTCTTTTGAAGAGGACGATCTGTCAGATGTAAAAAGCTCTGTCACTTCACAGCTGACATCACCTGTCGAAATACGACCCGGTCGGGAAATTAGCAGTGTCTCTGTGTCTTCTAGTATGGGCGCAGAAATACCAGAATCTCGGGTTAAAACAGAGGCAGACAGTGTATCAATTAACTCTTCGTCTGTATGTTATACGCAAGACTATAACCAAATGGATGACATTTCCTGTTCACTTGGTTCTATGGATAATAGGAGCTTTGATTACGACAGTGACGCCAATGCAGATGTACTCGAAGGATGTGAATTCGGCGGAGATAAGGATGATGAAGGAGTTTTCGAACATTCGAGAAACGATAACAGTGCGGCTTTGTCAAGCAACAAGTGTTCCAGCTCAGCTTTCAGTTGTAGAAAGCCACTTAACTTTAGAAACCGACAAACGAACAATACGCCACCACCGTTGGTTATTATATCTGAGGTTTCGAACGATTTATCGACCGGAACTGATCAAAGTGTGAATAGTGCAGCTGTTAGTGAAAACCTCCCAGCTTCTATAATGCCTTTACATTCCAATGAGAGCGATTTACCTTCGTTGACCAAGGAACAGTCAGAAATGAGTTACAGAATCGATCCTCAAGATGATGTTTCAGAAAGCGGAACTGACTTAGATGGAGATAGCCAGTCTTTGGTGGCTCATTATGTATGCAAGGAACTTGCCCGTGCGTGTGATAAGCTGGAAGGCTACAACCCACCTCAGAATCTGGTAAAGTGTTTGGTCTCGTTATTGACTCCAAGGGATGTGTTAAACGTTTCTTCAAATGAGCCCCCCGCCTTCGTGGAGTTTGATTTATGTCAAGATGGCTATGGATGTTTGTATTTAGCATCGATAACACCACAAGGCCTCCAAGGTAGGTTGTGTTAGCTGGAAGTATGTATTTTACAGCTTTTAGCACTATTGACTCTTCAGTGCTTCACTTACCTGAAAGCCACGCCACTGGGTCGTCAAGGACTTGAATGAGGCTGCTACCCAACCGCAATAGAATATACTTCTTTGGGTAGGGTGTGGCAAGGGTAATATTGGGGTAAAAACCAATCCCAAGGATACAATTTGCAAGGATGAGCCGACATTACTAGACTGAAAGGCAGATTATTGAAAGTAGAGCAGCAACTGTATTGTTTTTTGCTGACTTTATATATCCTAATTGGATATTTGAGGTCTTGGAGGCATAACAGCTGGTTGTAAAGTGAATTCCAAAGAAAACTACTTTACTGCATCGGCTTTGCCATTTCTTGTAGTTTATTCATGAGGCTGATGCAGGGCGATCTAAATAATAGGCCTGGACAACACGCAAATGGAGTCCACGACTGGGCCACGAATTTGACGAGGACCTTGTGCGTACTATGTTTCCTCCTGAGTACAGATATCTGTTTTGCATTTAGAATTACAGTTCTTTTAGACCTACTTTGTCAGTTATACCCATCTTCATTTTGATAATTTGGTTATGAAGCAGTGGTTTCCCGGACGGTATTTGTAAGTGGCGTCCTGATGAAATTATGGCTACTAGAGAGTGACAAGTAAGAACATGGATGGCAAAACGTTTATCTAGACCGCTGATATTTTTATTGGTGTTAGCTAGTGGTTTTATGTCCGCGCGTTAGGTTAACTATGATGTTGGAAGTTGTCATTTTAAATGGTAGAAATTTGTTTTGATGTTTTCGTTAATACTTGCAGCGATGAAAACCACTTCTTCCCTCTCAATGCCATTGCGAAAGGGAAATCAGCGCTCTTTGTTCAATAGTATGGCACAGGTTTTTTCACCTATCAGTTTCTTTGTACTTCTAGCTGGAAGTGGCAGTCCTGGGAATACTCTCCTAGCCTACAGTCCGACGAGTGTTGTGGCTATTGGAGCAGCTGCAGGCAGTGCTTCGGGAGACAGGAGCTTCCCCCCACAAGTTGGACTCACCTTTTTAGCTTGGTTGTGTATTGAGAAAACACCAACTTCAGGATTGGCTGATTGTTACATCAGACTACTGACAGTTCAGAGGAAATGGGAAGACTTGGTGTCCCGTAAGCCACACGTTGCAACTGTTCTAAGTATCTACATCGACATGGAAACAAAAGAACTCGTAGTAAGTTGTGGTACAACACAAGTATTTTTGTGGTGTATTAAATGGACTTTTAAGAGATTATTCATTTTCGGCTTCCTCCGTTGAACTTTCGCTCGCAAGTTTTCAAATTTCTTGTGCTCTCAGTCATGGTAAGGAGTACGCTGGCCACTCTGCCTCTTTTTCATTCAGCGAGGCTTCCCCAACTCGCAGTAACTGTGTACATGATACGTCCGGGTATGAGGGGAGGTCCAG
Source organism: Carybdea cf. marsupialis auct. non (Linnaeus, 1758) (assembly GCA_010016065.2). Lineage (NCBI taxonomy): Eukaryota > Metazoa > Cnidaria > Cubozoa > Carybdeida > Carybdeidae > Carybdea > Carybdea cf. marsupialis auct. non (Linnaeus, 1758). The sequence continues at coordinate 10,336 of JAAAKL020004532.1, read as the reverse complement.
ACCTTGCGGGTTTACCATGTAGTGTTTCCAGCTTGGTTTCTAGTTCACCCTCCCTAGGAAGGGTGAGTATTGTGTGCGCCCCTTTGTAGTCCTTAGCTGTTCCGTTTGTCTATGAATGAATGTAAGAAGAATTAAGTAGCTGTTTGTGATATTGTGTTACTCAGATGTTACACCGTTGTTTGCTTTGCATGAAAATTAAACTGTTGTCAAATTTTATTCATATGCACATGTACAGTCAGTGATTCCCAGGCTTGATATGACTGCGCTATGAATAGAGTCTTTGATATATGTGTCATCCTTTCATCGCTGTACATCAGAACTCTTAATAAGGACAGTAAGAGGTTGGGAAACCACGTCATGGTGGGGGGAAATTGTACTTTTGTGCTAAGTGGGTTATAAATGATGCCAAAACTGCCTTTGTTGAAGATGCTGTTATTGCAGGAAGCAGAGTTCTTGTGCCCTCATAACGTCATTACTAGAAGCACTGGTATCAGTAATTGTCGCATGCCATTGCTTAGATGCATGAGAGGCTGTTTTCTTTTTGACTGGATTATTTATGAACATTAAATTTCCCATATAACCATAGATCAGCACGGAGGAACACGAAAACTGGTCAGATAAAAGCTCCTGGAAGGGACATACAATGGAAGCTCGAGTATCTTGCGATCAATTTTTGGATGAGGGAACCTGGAACCACTTCGGCATCACACTTCACAAGAATGTCATGAAATCAAGTACAGCTACCCTCTACGTAAACGGCAGCCGCATTTCAACTGTTAAGGTACTGTGTACCGATCTGAGTGTCTCAACATGTTCACGTAGCTGGTTGTATAGGCAAAAACAGCTCATGATAAAAAGTAGCTCTATAAACTGTTGAAATGAGTTACTGCGTGTACATATATGGTGGGAATTGTTGTATTGTGACATGACGTGGTGTGTTATGTGATGTGATGTGTTCAGGTGTGATTGGGCATGATTCGGTGTATGTTATACTATGTGATGCGATGTAGTATGTTATGATGTTTTGTGGTGGCATATCATGTGGTTTGCTATAATGTTGTGACACCTTTTACTAAATCACACTTAACAGATGCTCAATATCATTTTTCAATTTTCAAATATTGTGTTGGCTTCTCTTTTCTTTCAATTTTTTTAAATTAAAAGTGTACTATTCGGTGTGGTTAAGGTTTAACAACTGTTTTGTAGCATTTTTGATATCTAAAGGTTGCTTCATATGCCGAGTGGTTCGAACACGACGGCTTTTGATGTATATTATTTTGTATGGCCCTGCGTAGTTTTATACCCTTTCCTTCAAGTAGCAACCGGACGTACTTTCCCCTAAAAATTGAATGGAGTTGTGCATGAAGTACAGTATAATTGGTTAACGGTTGGACTTGAAAAGCAGACTTGATTTGTAAAGAAAAATAAACCAGTTTAACCTCCTGTCGACTTTTATTAGTTTGATAGTGTATATACCTTCTCACAGTACCGGCAAATCGGAATGAGCTTATGAAAACATAGCATGGAACAAGCATGCTGTTTCTCAATTGTCTTAAAAACAGTTTTATCATACTTCTTTCTTCTTAAGGACAGAGGTTACTCTTAATACAGAGTTTAAGATTTTGGTTTGAATAGGCAATTTTTAACAATTACACATTGAGTGTTAAGGGTCAGTTTATTAACACTAATGGATTGCTCAATATTTACGAACTCTTCTGTGACTCTTGTATAAACGTAGTAAATATCGTCACATGAAAGAAAAAGCATTGTGCCTGTAGCACACATTGCAACATTTAGTTTTGTCATAGAAATTCTTAAACCGTTTATGTAAGTCTTAAATAGTAAGTTGTGAAGAACAGAGCCTTGTGGAATTCCAAACTATATTGATCAATATTCAGTTTTTGTTCCCTCTAGCTCTATTTAATGCCTATTGAATTTGTAGGCCAATATTATTATCATTATAATTGTGTCATTTATCATCTACTTCAGGTCAAATATATCCAGTCAAGCACTCCACAGGGGATGGATTTGTCGTCATACAGAACTGTAGCTTTCTTAGGAACCCATCCACAACAATGCCATGTTTGTGACTTGGTATGGCGCCTAGGTCCCTTTCATCTATTTGAGGACCCACTGCCAGAAGAGAATGTTCAAGTAATAGCGGGACTAGGCCCTAGTTACCTCGGTTGCTTTCAGTCTCCGGTCATGACGGATTATTTCGAGGTATGTGAAAGTGTTTTGTTTTTTTAGGGACCGTTTTAGAGGTGACTTGAGAACTTGAGGCATGCTTATTTATGTGCATACAATGTCTGCACAAATCTACTTTATGTACCGTTTGTTGTTTTCATTAATTTGTCAATGTTAAATTTTATCATTTGTATTATACGTAAGATTCCTGTAACATTCTTGTAACTAGAATCAATTCTTTAAATCGTTCATTGATTGAAGAAATAAAAATACGACACATGGACTCCTCTAAAAGTTAAATGATGATTTGTCTCTTTTCACTTTGTTTAAGCTTCTCCAAGAAAATGAGGAGCAAAGGCGAGACCTTTTCTATCTAAACCCCACATAATAGCTTAGCTAAGGTTTATCTGTACACTACACTAACAAACAGCAACACTAGTGCGTTAGTGCACTTTACTATATCTGTGTGCCAGATCTACAAATTTTCAAATGAGCAGATAAACAATTTAGTAGTCATTATTTCCCGCTATTTACTCATATCTCTGTATTGCACAGTAACCATTCACTTACTCATCCACTAATAATATTCTTATGGCGCTGCATACTTTTTTTCTTGCTACAGGAAGAGAACGTAGAGGAGGTCCAAAATGCATTAATATCTGAAGATAAGATATCATTTGCTCTGAATGCTCATAACCTTTCCATTGCCACTTTGTCCAAAGTAAAAATGCAATATTCTGCGTCCGAGGCGAAGGCGTTGGCCGACGAGGTATGTATAAAAGACGGGTGTAAATCACTTTTTATTAATACCGTAGTCATCGTCATCTGCATTTATATCTATTCTTGATCATCATCATCACCTATTTTATGATCTTTGTCATTATCATGATGGTTGTTATCTTCATCCTCGTCGTCGTCATCATCATCATCATTGTTAGTATTCTCACGACTATTGCCTTAACCATTATCTTTACCCTCATTATTACAATTATCATTACCATCATCATTACCATTATCATGACCATTGTCATGACAATCATCATCATCAATATCAGTACCATCATCACCAATATCAGTACCATCATCATCACCAATATCAGTACCATCATCATTACCATTATCATCACCATCGCCATGACCATTATCTTTAACATCATCTCCACTGCATGTATTATCATCTTGTCATTATCCCTATTAACCCTTCTGTTCTTACCCATATGCTGCACTATATGTCGTTTATCATTTTTTTTTACTTCAGTAATTTTTTTACTATCAAAGTTACCATGATTCAAACATAATCACCCTGTTACTAAAGGAATAAATCATTTAAGGCAAGAAAACAGAATTTTTTTATATCTATATAAAATTCTGTTCTTGCCTCCTCCTCCAGCGGAATGCGGCTTCCATATTAGGTACCCTTATTTTCCATAAGTAACTAATGGTCTCCCTATTTACTGTCAATACCTACATCTCCCAGATATATGGCCCGCTTTGTTGACAGAGAAAGAAACTGAGAAAGCAGAGACTTCAAACGCTTCCGTGATGTTTTTATTTGGTAGTGATTTCCTGTATCTCTTTAAAACGTTTAAGTAAACGCTTTCTTGATTGTCACGACATGCTCATTTGTGTTCTCTTAGCTCAAATTTATACATACGAATATACGATCGTGGTGCATGTTTGATTATGATATTATACTATTACTAACTGAGAAACATGTTCAATAATTACCCATGGAGGATAGATTTCGAAGGTAAATCCGTTCTCTCTTGTTATTTGTTGGCTGAAGAAGTAACTGTTAAACCCCTCTGTAACTACGCCAAGGCCTTGTTTCTCCCATCATATAGGCTTGCAAAATGGTCTTGCAGTTTAGTGAGCTTGCCTTCACACAGAATTATACGAAATAAACAACGAAAAAGCTCTTCTGATTTGTAAATATTCAATCAATTCGAATTGTTTAAGTATGAAGCAAAACAAACTAAGTTTAATTGTGGATTTTAAGTTAAAAATCTAAACGAAATGTACAGCCCTCAATTAATGTCAATTCTGTTCACCATTTAGATGAACCTATCAGACAGTGATAAGTACACTCCACTATCCGTTATTTGGAATTCAGCTCTACACCTGCAAGGTGCAACGAGGTCAATAGGCGCCATTCTACTTGGATCCTCTGGTGTGCGCACGTTTTGCCCAAACAGTGTTGCGGCTGCCTTTATGTCAGTGGGAGGAGTATCAGTCCTACTAAGTTTAGTTGCAATGGCAAAGACATTGGAGGAACTTTACGCGTCGTTGAAAGCACTGTCATGCATCTTGCAGAGTAGCAGAATCACAAGAAAGGAAATGGGAAGACTAAGGGGATATCAGGTAAGCTGTAACGATGATAACAGAACGCTTGAAATTTATTTTACCATATACTGTGTAAGAGGGATGTTGCCTTTTACCTACCTACCACTTTTCACCTTGTCTTTTGCACCATCTCTTTATTGCTTTTACGTCATCATGTTACACTCACTCACCCTTCATACCATGAACATTATTTTATGGTCGGTTCAATTGTACCAAAGAGTAGATCATGCATTGGTTGTTATACTGAACACAATTTGACAATTACATCTGCCGACCTTCTAGTCATTGTCATGTGCTGTGCGGACAGGTGATGTTTCCCCGCTCGTGGAATCGTTACGTGGAAAAAAAGTATCCTCTCAGATGTGTCGCTGAAAGGGCCACCAAATATGACAGGTTGCATTCGAGCGCGCCCAAACTATACTAGATTTTAAGAAATTTACCGAAGAAGCAGGAAAAAACAACAACTCCGATATTATACTAAATGGAAGTTATCGATGTCTTATTCAGTCTGTTATTCAGTGTCGAATCAGTTTTTTAAAACTGTTATAACAGTTTCTACATTTTATTCTTACCTTATATAAGTATTATTCTAATATCTTTATATGTACAATTTTAAAAACAACAATCAATTCTCTTCCATGGTTCTTATTGATAATATTTATCGTTGCTATCTTATCGCCCCCACCCCCGACGTTCTGTCGATAAACCTCGATTTGACGTTTTAGGAAGAGTTGAACAATGAGAAGTTTTTTTACATTTGTTTTTCTCCCAACTTCTGGCAGACTACTGCCTGTATTAGGGAAGTTCTAGTTGCATCGGCATTCTCCAGTTATAATATTTCAAGCGACCAGTAGTACCCATTAACATATCGAGGCATTGATGCAATGATTTTGGCCTATAATCTGAGAGTCGGATGCAGTAAAATACGTTTGTATCGTAATGGAAAGACAGCGTTTAAGTGTTCAAACATCTTGTATTCCGAGAAGTTTGTATGCTTGGCACCTAGTCTTGATGTTGTTGTTGAAAATTAACTTACTATGATTTGTTGTAATACTACCATTAATGTGGTGTCACATCTTAATGCATCGCAGACTTATGATCATTAATAATGTGTTAATTATGTCGACCATCTCACAGATTCTAGGGTTCCTGTTAAAGAGGAAGAAGCACCTGCTGAACACGCATATTTTGCATCTAATTTTCTCCTTGGTGGGCACTGTTCGAAGTGACCGAGAATCTGGATGCATACCAAATATTACAGCGTTCAAAGATTTGCTCTGTGACTTAGAGGTACGTGCTAAGAACCTTTGTTGGACCTATTTTTAATGTATGTACTTTGATTTTAATATGTGTAGCGTTTGCCTTTGTTGAATAAATACACTTTTGTGTGCAAGGAACTGTTCGTCTACTTCTGAAATGTAGCAGTTTTTTGTGATATGATCAGGCCAAGAAATAAGGAAAAATTTCAGGGCGATCACTGTGACCGCCAAATTTGAGAAATGGACGGTCACAACATAATTTTGGGTGGTCAGTTGCTGAATAAAATCTTCAAAAATTTCAAATTCGGTCTATCCACTTTCCTGTCTTTTCCCGCTTTTCCTAAGGTAATAGCCTGCTACTTACACGTCCGGTACTGGGACCCGTTCTAGTTTGGCACCTCATCATTTTTGAGTATTTTTTTTCTTGTTCCTAGTGATAAAACTTTTCATTAGCTAACTTTGGTACTGTTGGAAAGAAATCGGGATGAACATAATCGCCATCCCTTGACTGAATAAATTCAGGGAAACTCTTTATGACTTTTAGGATTTTTTTCCGCGTTTCCGATGTGCTTTAAACTGGTCAATGTCATCTCGGTTTTATTTCCTCCAAAATTAAACTAAGGCAGAGTATGAAACCCCTTGCGTTGCTTGAAATCAAATTGAAACGAGCAGGCAAATGAGTGAGAGTGAAAAAATATTATGTATTTTCATGTGCGGTTCATAGTCAACTGAGCATGATACCTGAATGTGTTGCTTGTCCGTCATTCATTTTTTTTCATCGGATTGACTTCCGGCGCGGGGCCGTCTACTGCAGGAATGGCCAAATTTCATCGAAGCTCCCAACAAAATTTGTTGCAAGTCAATGGTACACAAATCAATTAATGTGGTGGCGCCCAGACAAATGACTCGAGATTTGATCAATTGATTCGACAGGGATGAGGGACCTGAAGGTGCATTTGCATGTCAGGTATTGCCAAGGTTGGTGTTTTGTTCCGAGATGTCGGCGGTCATTTGTACCGGCCTCCTTGAAGAATCGGCCGTCACACAAAATATCTAGGCGGTATTTGATCGCTGACCGCCCGTAATTTCGAGGCCTGTATGATGAATATCGCTTTTAACCGCCTTTGCGCTGCTAAACTAATATGGCACGCATATGAGATTCCTTACTCAGCAACTCAACTTTGAATGCCCACAAGACACGTTAGTTGTGTCCCTTCTCTGAATATGCAAACTTCCCACGCAGGAATCACATTCCAGTTGATATCTGGCGCACGGCCATTCCGTAGAGGTAGATTGTGTTAACCGACTTATCTTTTCTTCGCAGATCTGGCATGGTGCACCAGCGGAACTTGAAAGATCACTTTATTCGCACTTCTTTGAACTCATCACACAAGGAAGGTATGTGCTAAATGTCATGCGTGTCTCGTATGTGTTGTGTGTGTGTGTGTGTGTGTTTCGGGTGGGCTTGTGGGTGGGTTCAGTGGAAACAAAACAGTTGCGGTAGTACCAGAGGGCTGTGGACTTTTATGCATTAGACCATACAATATCTATGTCATCTAAGCGTTTTAAATATACGTACTGACCATTGGCCATACAAAGTGACATTACATAGGTTACAGTGCACAGCAATACTACCATAATGGCTTGCCTTCCTTTTATCTTGTGACAAAAATATCACCCTTGATTAGGGGCTGTACATTTGCATTGTTAACAGAATTCGAAATTTTTAGACCTCGCCACCCCCTTGTATTGTAAAAGTTAAATAGACAATTAAACAGGGAACTCGTTTGGATCAAGAAGCTTTTCGCCGATTCTCATTAGTTGATCTAAATCGGTGAGGATGTATAAATAGTCTCTTTGTACAGTATTTCCTTACCGATGTAGATCAACTGACGAGAATCGGCGAAAAGCTTCTTGATCAAAATGAGTTACCTGTTTAATTGTCTCTTTAAGTTCTGTAGTACCACGAATTTGTTCAGAAGTTAAATAGGTTCACTTGTTCAAAAACCATGGAGCTTATCACCAATCTCACCCCCACTCCGACGTCATAATTAAATGCTCCCTTATAAGAATTGTTTTTGTGTTTATAAATAAACCCGAATTCCACTGGCCATGAAATACAATGTTGTGAAATGCCGTAGGCTGTAGTACCAAACAAATAGAAAAATCAATGTGTGCTGTTTTAGATATAACGTTATAGTGAGATTACTTGCTGAACATTGCAACACAGACATTTTAAGCCTTATACTTAGACTAAATAGACACCTCAAGTTGTTTTGTGTAATGATGGTTGCTCACATGTTTTAATCCATCATCTCCATCAATGCCACTGACTGCCAGGAATGGACCTCGAAATGTCAATAAAATGAAAATTTTAATCGGTTACTATTAATATTGTTGATGGAATATCAAAGGTTAAGTTATGGAGGCGACTTTTTAAGCGACTTTGAATTGAATAGTTGTTGGCATGGCACAGCAAATATGCTTGAAAGACGTAATCATAGGTTTACATTTGTTATAGGACACTAATTTCAAAACGGTTCCTGGAATCGACAAACATGAAATTGTACCATTCTTGTTTGATGTTCATACTAACGTCTTGACCTGTACATATATATGTATAACAGACAGTTTATTTGAGGAACTGTGCTGTGACTGCAATTTGACACAGTGTTCCCCAAGACAATGTTTGTTATCTAAGCACACACTCAGGGTCATTCATAATACAGTTTGTTATTTATAGGTAGAACACATCATTTTGAGTGAAAACCAGGATTTTATACAGAGACCTACTTTAATAGGAAATGTTGGGAAAACCTGATAGCAGCGTTGAACAAAACGCGAAACTTTAGTATACGTTAGTTTCCCCATTCACTTATCCAACACTTGCTTCAGTTTGTTGTTCATTATGGCTGTTTTTTCTTTGTTGCAGCGAGTGTGGCCGTAACTTGGCATGTTTAAGGAACTTGAACGTCCTTCCTCTACTGCTGTATGTACTGGCAGATGGCAAACCGCCAGACCAAACTCTGCACACAATAGCAAGCGTTCTGTCAGTGCTACTGCGGAAAAATCCGCAAAACTCTGACATTTTGCGGTAAGTATGAAGCGTTTCATTGCCAATCAAACAGGCTCCTTTTAAAGTTCGGAAGAGTCTATTGTCTCCCTGGCCGTTGCTGACTTTTCATAACTACTGTTGAGTCAAGCTTTGATTATAATCTAAACATGGGACACAAGTAGCCTAAACTCCTGGGGATTATCACCTATCTAATGAGGTGCGACTGCGACCATTGCTTTGGAAATGTGTCATTAAAATTGAAAAGAGGATAAATCCACCTGTGACTAAAACCTTTCCTACACTCATAACAGGTGTAGTCTACCCAAAACGTTTGCCTGCAACCGAAAAAGACTTACTTTTCATTACACAAAACAGTTTATTGTGGCAGCGAGTATCTTAGAGGGGGCAATTGTCCCTTTATTAGCAATTGCCAGCTACGGATACTGAACGTTGCATTATGGAATTTGATGACAGCAGCGTGCCAATATTTGGCACTGTTGCTTAGTGATACATTAATCGAAGAACCTAGTTTTTGGCGGAAATCTTGCCCCCTCTCACTTTTCAAAGACCGACTACGGCCCAGAATTTGTTTACAACTTACCGTTTTTTTGTAACATGAGTGATCGAAAATGTGTCACTCATACCGTGCTCTAATCGTTTCCTATATATTCGAAAATTGTTCTACTTCCGCTCCAGACGATTGCTGTGACTCAGTGTCTGGCGAAAACTTTTAATAGTGTGAATTCGTTTTCGCAATTTTCAAATTATCATGTTCTTACTGAATTTTTAACGTTTTCAAAATTACCAAGACGTTTATTTGATATTAGAATTGGGCCAAAAGGAAGGATTAATGAATTTAAAGAAGGGTCCTAAACAATTCAACTACTTACTGCAAATCTCATAATAGACGCCAGGGGAGTTTATTAAGTCGTAGTTTTGTAAAAGGGTAGCGTTTTAAAGAGGGGGCATTTATAGAATGTGTGAACTATTTAATTCACTGAATGGCTTCACTTCGAAGATAATTTGATATGAATTATATACTGAGACTAGTTTTGTAAACACTAAATTATGTTTAATATCTGGCTGTCGTTTTCTACTAGCATATTGATGGTTGAATTTTGTTTTGTTTTGTTTTGTTTTGTTTTGCGTCCATTATGGCATGCTTCCAGTCTGACATTACTTCATCTTTGTCTTACCAATTGCATTCATGTTCGGTATATCTATAGTTATAAGCCAACATGTATAAAACATTCCTGTTGTAGGTAGCTCCGCATTTAGAGGAACTTAAAGTGTGGAAGGAGTTTTCTCTTATTTGCGGTTATTTAATGTTTAGGAATGCTAAAACTGCTTTAGCGGAAATTGGTATTTGCCCGAAACCGTCAATCTTAGAGCATCAAGTAGTTTTAGTTAACTCAACTCGCTCACTCACTCACTCACTCACTCACTCACTCACTCACTCACTCACTCACTCACTCACTCACTCACTCACTCA
>JAAAKL020004531.1:0-20805 GCA_010016065.2 Carybdea cf. marsupialis auct. non (Linnaeus, 1758) | reverse complement strand
TAAAGTGTTCCTCTGCCGTTCTAGACTGATTCTTGTTTTATATCGATTATATTTTAACGTCAGTCTTTGTATCTCTTCGATCCGGAACTGTATCAGGCATGGCTTAGTCGTTTTGGGGTCGAAGTCTAAATAGCCTGGGTCAGAGGTTTAACAATGTTAAAAACACTCAAAACGGGAAAGAATACCAAGAAGACTAAACTGTTTAAGCCAAAGTTATATTGTTTCCATAGTGATGCAATGCACTGTTTCTCATTGCCCAATCAAGTGTTAGTTTGTTTCTTTGTTAATTTAAGCACACAAGTGGCAAAAACACATTCATTTTGAAGTCAATGAACCAGTTACATTTCATGCAATAGATTGTTTACACATTTAGATAATAATCTGTATGAAAACAAAATGATTAAATTGTTTCATGATATCGTAGCCCCAAACTTTGATAAGCAGATATCCCAGTAAGTTCCTGGCTTCTGAAAACCCAAATTTTAAAGAGATGAAACTTTGTTAAGAAATTCCATTGTCGAAATGTGTAATTAGAATAGTGCCCCTCGATCATGCTATATCAACCCCCATTTAATGGTAACTTACTTTATGATTTTGTATTACTCTCTCGTTGTATTAGATCAGTTTAATATGAACGTCTCTCTTTTAGTTGAGTTCAATTGATTTATATTTTAAAGATTTGCCACCTGTGTCAAGGTTTTGAAATTTCTTATTACAACCTACACTGAATGGTTCCCTTTTGACACTTTTTATATTGTAAATCAACACACTTTTTGACCTGCTGTAATTATGACCTGTTTCGTTTGTCCTCAATGGATTTCCTTTTACTTTTGTTCTATTTGACACTGTGTGGTAATATTGGTGTCAGGTCACTGTTTTTTCTCAGCTGTAAACTATGTTTACTGTGTTTCTCGTAAATATGATGTCGTTCCTGCAAAGACGTAAGATACAGCAGTTGCATAACCACCAGAAAGATATTGTTGGGGTCTGACAACTTAATTTAGGTTATTGGGAGTGGTCCCATGAGGGTTACACAAAACTTTCGGCTAGCCCTCGTATCGGATGTAGCAAATTGGGCAAAGTCAAGGGAAGGATGTGAATTATTGCCCATAAACTGAAAACTTCATTAGCCTTAGAATCCTGATTGTAAGCCATGGTTTTGTAATAATGGGTAAGCACTTATAAGTGGGCTTACATTTGGGAGTATTTGTCCGTGGGGAAGCTTATATTCGGATGGCATATGGATTTTGCAAATCACCTCATAAAATCCTGGTGGATGGCCGTCATAATCTGACGTGGTTCTTGTAAGGTCTCTATGGACTGGTGAAACTTGCAAGGATATTCGAGCAGAACAGTTGATAACAAATGAAGTCAGTCATCTGAGTCAATACTTTACTTCAAACATTAATGTTACCCCTGGGCTTATGTAATGGGACCTTATTTCTTGGGGATTCTTGTCTTAACGAATAGAGGAGTAACCACAGATGAAAACAGCTTATATCTGCCCCCATCTTCAATTTCTTACATTATTGCTTTGATTAGTTTAACATCTTTTTCCTTTTGCTACGAATTAATTGTCGTGGTTATGCTACAGGCTAGAATGATTTAAGGGCGTTCGCCAATATCAGTACATAGTGCAAGTGACAGGACACATTGATTTATATCTTCCTCTATGACCTTTGGGCAAGTTAAGTTTCTCCACTTTTTCCGTTTCGGTATTTCTAGTTCTTATTATGCGTGGATTGGATGTGAACACCTCAGAGGAAACGGTAAGTGCTAGTTTAATCAGTTTATGTAAGGTACGCATTTCCCGTGCCTGTTCCAGTGCATTGTTACTGCAACGCGCGCGCACACTCACGCACGCACGCACGCACGCACGCACGCACACGCACACACAAAGCGTGTATATGCCTGAGTACTTAATGGAAATGGCGCTGATTAAGCTAGCAGCGACATGAAAAAATTTAGGTTGCTGGTGATGGTGAGAATTCGGGATCGACGTCACGAATTGTCGACTTAACTATTGTACTATTTAAGTGGATATTTTTGCACCCCCGACCGTACGGCATGCAGTCATGTTTATCTTTTCCTGAATTATAAAAAAATGAAAATATGAAGAATTTTGAAAAAGAAATTGTGTATTTTAATGAGTTTATGTTATTTCTTTTTTATAGAAGAATATAAGAAATATATGTGGTGAATAACTATCCGCAACAGTGCTCAGTACATAAGCGCAGAGCAATAAATGCGGGCAAATATCTCGTGTCTTCCTTTAGTGTTTTACTTAAATATATTCACATATATACATGTATATATTATTCTGAACCGAAAATGAGGCTGAAGTCAACAGATTGACCTTGGAAGCGAGGCTAATAGTCTTTCATACTCTAATGATCAGCTTGTTTTAAAAATGTTCATTTGAACTCCCCGTTCTTTTGACATGTATTCTCCTTTATGTGAAGGATAATACGGAACGGGGATTTTCATGGAATTGATAATGAGCTTTTTTATTCCATGGGCTAGAGTGAATTTACTTGTACCTGCTCTCGTGATCCTTTTGTGAACATGTCGCCACAAGGATATCCTGCTCATTATTGCTGTAAATTCCCTTGTTGGAAGTGTTTGTATTCGAGAGAGAAGGGAAGTTTCGCGACAAATATTGTACAGGTAAAACCTTCAGAAATTTCTGCTGCACCATTTCTACCCGTTTCCTCCTCCATTTTGAAAGTTTTGCATGTTTTTATCTGCCAGGTTCGCAACCATGTTGTCCAAGTTGCGGGAATTCCAATATATGATGTTCGATTGATCAAGGACAAAATTACGGGAATTTCTAGAGGATTCTGTTTCATTGAATTAGGAAGCACCGAGGTATGTATTTTTGGTTATGGTCATAACACCAGGGTATTGAAAAACACATATTCATAGTGACATGTACAATTGAAGGTTATTTACAAAGGAGTGCCTGGAACTCTTGAGCCATCCTTGAAGCAAAAATGCTATAAAGTGGAATAAAGCTTCTTCTTTTATGATTAGACAGGAAATTTTATTGCAGAATTGCAGTGAGTCAGTAGATACGCCATGAAATATGGATCACTGCGGCTGGGGTTTGTGCTGCAACCACATTTGTTCATAACCAGCTCTTGGTACCCGCTTTTGATACCACGTCATATGCAGTTCAATACAAGAGGCGACCGTAAGGGTAATTCAACTCGAAAAGGAGCCAGTGGCGTATTGTAGCACATTTTGAGCATTTGACAATTTTAGCACTCCCTCCTTGGTACTCGGGTCTCTAAAATCGTAAGTGGATGTTGTACTCGGGTCTCTAAAATCGTAAGTGGATGTTTTACTCGGGTCTCTAAAATCGTAACTGGATGTTGTACTCGGGTCTCTAAAATCGTAAGTGGATGGTGTAGTCTTCCAGTTACACTTAATTCCACACGCGCGGGCCCTTAAGATGGTGAAGCATTTCATCAATGCTGTAGTACACTTTCTGGAGCGTCATCAGAGACACGAATTTAAATAGGAAGCCACTAGACATTTAGGACAGCTTTTAGGTAGAGTGCCTTATTCGATGTGACACTTTTCTTTCAGGATGCAACAAAACTCTTGGAGGTGATCCAAACCATGGACCCGCCATATACTATAGAAAGTAAAAAGGTCTTAGTGGGATATGCTCGGAATACACTACACCCACCACCCAGCAAACCAAAGAACAAGTGAGTCCCTTAATTGACTGTTTTTTCCTCCAGAAGGAGTAAGTTTGAAGGAAGAACTCCAGGCTATATTTTTCGTTTGTGTTGAGGATGCGTCCATTGTCATTTACGTGTTGTCTTGTGTCGAGTCTTGTTCTATACAATTTTTATGTTAATTTGAAATTGCTACGACAGATTTCCGCGATAGGTTAAGTCGAAGTTATAAATCTTTGCTTCTAGACAATTTTAACGTCTCAAGGGATTATTAACAAGGCAAGTGTTTTGGACACCAAAGCGGATTGATAAGGGTTGAAAAATATCCTATTCACTATTGAAGAAAGTTACAAAGCATAAAGGGGAATAGCGTATTGTTGCAATGTCAATGTTTAAGTTTCTCCTGAATAAAGAGCGCACCAGTGGATGTATTGCTGCAACTCACAAGCTGTGAAAATAGTTCATTCACGTCGTCATAATTCGATATAAGGAATTTGTTCTTAAACCAAAAAACTGGAAAAATGTGGTAAAAGTCTTGAGGCCAGACTGACGTCGTACCGACGTATTGATTCTATCACAGCACAAAATCAAAGACTAGATAGTGATTCACATTTGTTACACTGTTCCATCATGCAAATTGTTTTTCTTGTTCATGGGTAAGAAATGAAGTTTACAGTGTCCAGTTTGTAAGAGGGTATCACCCAATACATTGAAACAATAACACTTTTGGGTGATTTTGGGAGTAATTTTGGGACAAAGTACTAGTTTGATCGGAATTAACAGATCTCAACATAACATTAGTGGATACCTTACATTGGGTATCCGGGAAGTATATAAGGGACTAAGAACTTGATATGTTATTCAGTTCTGTGTGAAGAAAGGAAATAAGACGGAGTAGCACATGCGTCACGGTTCCTTAAAGTTAGGAGGCCGATTTTCATTACCAAATTTATTCTTTTTGATGTTCTACTTTGCTTTATCGCCCCTTCTCCCAAGAAGTGATTCCAAGCCACCTCGACAAAGGAATGCAACACATGCTGGGAATACGAAAATTGCCAATACAGCAATCGCTCAAGCACAGGCTGCTCAAGCCCAAGGATTTTACGATCAGCAACAGATGCAGGGCCAGACACAGCAGGTAATTATTCCATTTTGTTCCTAAGGTGTTTCTTCACGGATACAGAACGAGGAGGTTCGTGTCGCGAAGTATCTTCAGTGGTATTTGCAATGCATCTATCCCTGAAATCACAGAGCTGGTGTCTTCATGCAGGGGGATGGTCAAGGTCACGTACAACAAGGTTCCGGTTATGCTTCCTTCTTATTCAAATATTATTTATGTTGTATTTTTGACCTTGTTTTTGCTTTTACGTAGATAAATTTCACTAGTCGTAAACTAATGTTGCGTACATGATATAGGTTTGATGATGAAATGTATATCAAGAGATGCGTTCAAGTTAAAGTTAGTTTTGTTACCCATATGCATGTTCTAGGTATTTGTAGATAGGTGATTTACTGGAATGTCAGGACTTTTGTAGGAACAATGTAAACAGTAATGTGACAGTGTAGTTGATTCCTGAAGGCTCGAACAAAGAGTAAACTTCATGAAAGAATTTTGGTATTTGTCAAGGTAGCATAAATAGGCACTTGTGTTTGTTTGAGTTCCCAAAGTTGGTTAGGTATTTATTTGAACTGGTGTTTTGCTTGTGGTACGGTATGTCCTTAGCAATAGTTACATTGGCCGTGGAGTTGCGGAGCTTTATCGTAACGTCATTGATTTAGCTGTTGTGTGCTTATATGAGCGATTGACAGAGTCTAACGCGGAGGGGAAGTGTTGACGTCACAAATCAAAAGTTTTGGAAATAGTACGATTTGACTCTAGATATCTGAAGGCAACCCTGGAATAGGTTGTTTCCAAAAATAGCAGGTCTGTAGTGTATATAGTGTTTAAGCTCGAGACTTTTGAATCCAAAAATCTCTGGTCAAAAATCTCTGAATATTCCTTGGTTCCTCAATGTAGGATCCAGCATCAAATCAGTAGAGGTTCTGTTTGAGAGATTTAAAATTTTGAAAGCTGATATTTTAGTGTTGGGAAAGTGCAACACTCTCAATTTTGGACATCGACGGTCTTACTAATAAGGCAACAGGAAAATCGAATATTTTTCCTACCATTTTCAACTTCGTGACTTCACACTTTCCCTCCTCATTGGTTGATTATCAGGATACTTCCGTTTATTTTTGCTATAACTTATAGTGGTTTTTATAACTTAATGATGTTTCTGTTGTTATCATATATTATTATATGCAGAATTCGTTCATTTAGGTCTCTACTTTCTCTATGTCGTATCCCGCTTTTTTAGTTAAAGGGAAAAGGTAAGTGGATCAGTCTGAAGAAGGAAGCATTACCGCAAACCTTGCACGTACCGGCTATTGATTGTTTTATTTTTCAAAGTCACTAATTCAGAAACAGGGAATAAAAAACGAATTCACTAGCAGCTCCTACCTTTGTGGTGTCCAATTGGGATTCATCATCAGTGACTACTTGTTTTTCACATGCCCCTTTCAGAACTGGTCCCAGTTGTTTGACACCATTTTCACGTTCTTTCTTTCGCTAGTTTGCTCAAGGCACGTCAGCTTCTCAGCAGAGCACAGGTATGATGTACACAGATGATATACAATCTTTAGGGTGAAGAGAAAAACGAGGTATAGTATGCCTACAAACAACTCTTTTCGAGTCAGAAGATACATGTTTAGCCTTGGGATAGGTAACAGGAGAAAAAGACGTCACTATGAACAATCAGAGGAAATAAAGAAACTACTCAAGACTTAATAGTTTTAATAAGTTAGAAGTAGCCATGTCGGTCGGTTAAGTGGAGCTGGACATGATTGTTGTGACCATCTCCGCTATGACGAGGATTCACTCTTCTGGCAGGTCGCTTACGAAGATCGCGTGTCACCTATTTAAATCATCTAATTTGCGGCAGTAGTGCACCGCAGACGATAGAACAGAGCGGTAGTTAATGGCCTACTTTAACTGCAAAATACTGTCGACTTCAGTAAGTGGACACTTCTTACCATGCACTTCACCGCAAAATAGAAGTACGGTCATTTATTATCCATAGCGTCCAATTCTGTACAACATACTAAGTCTATTAGTTAACTGTATTTTACTATACCATGCTCTTGCATGAAGTAAACTTGCTAATTGGTTCTATACAGGCAGGGGCCAAGTAGAGTTAAAGAACACCTCGTGCAAGTATCTTAAAGTTCTCTCACTATGCTTCAAGAAAATTCAGCCTGGAGATGGTTTACAAATGGACATGTTATACTTAAAATTTGGAGATTATAATCTTTAATTTCATAGCCCTATTACTCGTAAAGGGTCCCTTTCTCCCCGTGTAATTTCTCCCACCTGTCGCGGCCGTGTAAGGAGCTGCGAATTAACTTGTAGATATTCAAAAAACTCTGAAATTAAAAACAGACACCGCCCTAGAGTGCGCATAGAAAAGGAACAGATGACTGAAGATCAGAGAAATAGTCCGATGCCCGTCTATGACGTGTTTACTGTTATCTGGGGCATCCTTCCGTAAGGAGAAGAATCGAAAGCCCTGTTATATCCGAAGTTGGCTGCTAAAGACCAAGTTTGCCGATAGCAAGACCCTACGAGCTCCAGGTCCTGGTTTCATAAAGTCAGATGTGGAAGGCATTTTGTATTGTTCTGTGTTTATTAATGCACTCGTGTTTTATTTGTATCTCTTCTAGTTGCCGTCTCTTCTCAGAGTCAATATACAGGACAAGGTAGGTCAATGTATACAATACGAAGTTGATTTCCGTAAGGACGTAGAGAATGGCATTTGAAATGTGGTTCCGTTACACATCACCTCCCCTCTCCCTTGTGTTATTGCTTTACAGTACCCATGTTGAGCTGGACATGCACCCGCTTCATGTCCTTATAGATAGCAATTGGCTATGCGACTCCTTCCCTACTTTCAGTTTTTGCAAAATTGGGAGTCGAGAAATTCAAAGCGGGGATGCAGAAAATCTTCTTTCCGGAATTTTGGTTTTACGTGTCTTAAAAAGTATTTGAATTTAACTTTTTTGGCAAATATTGCAAGGTTCTATTGTACGTAAAGAAGTTATGTAGTTTTCATGCAAATGTTTACTTTGCTTCAAATAGGTATTTCTTTTGTTTTACTCATTTCAAAATTGATACCGCCCACGGATTACCGCAGTATCTTTGTTAACACGTCTGTAACTATCTCCGATGCGCTAGTTAGACGCCATACGGTATTTTGATATTAACGCTTTGGTTGAAAACATATAGTCACTTTTACTGCGTTAAAAGTATAGAAGCGAAGATGTAAAAATTAACAAGCGCACATCCGCTTATCTAGAGGAGCTGCAGTGTGTATTGTATTTATATTTCCAAACATTCGTTTTGAAAGCTATGTAACGCTCGTTGTATTTATCTCGTGTTCAGGCTACGATACAAATTACAGCGGACAACAAGCTCAGGACAACAGCCAACAGTACCAGCAATATCAGCGTTACTACCAGCAACAGCAGCAACAACAACAACAGCAACAACAGCAGGCTGTTACTCAACAAGCGGCACAAGTTCAACAAGGACAAATGTTTCATCAAATGTACGACATCTCCTCTTTCACCTACGACCAGACGACTGGTTACTATTATGATCCAAGCAGTGGCTTGTATTATGACATAAATACCGGGGTAAGAACATGATTCGTAATCATTTATCTGCTGTTTTTCAATGTTATCCCAGGAAAAGAATTCGTAGCGGCACAATAGGAAGTGGGGTTCAGGGGACGTTTGGAGCCCTGGAAGATTGCCCTAATTTTGACCGGGAAATGTGTTGGAATGGCCCTTGTAAAGATGTCAATTGACGTGAATTCGATGTTTTCACGTTCGCTGGTTGACCGATGTTTGTTATGCAGCCTATTAATGTTATTCAAAACTCAATTCTTTTGGCGTAGTGGCGCTCTTGCTGAGCGTAGCGGTGAATAGGAGCAGCATAGCGGGCCCCACGCAAAAACGCTCCAAGGAGAACACTGGCGTTTACTCTTTAACTCCACTTAATAGACAACACTCATGAATTTTCCAGTTCAAGCTGTCGTAGGGCAAAGTAGGAATATCTTCATGGCTGTGTTGGTAGAATTGCGAGGTCACTCCAAATTAATTGATAGGCGGACATTGTATTTTAAACTTCCTGAGTGTGGAATGGGTCTAATAAAAGTTTTGTAATTGGTACAATGTATATTACTGGGGTCTTTCAACGGTTCCCAATCCATATAATAGTGGCAAGCGTGCCACGAATTTATAGAAACCAACCTCTTGATCACTTATTGTTTGCACAATCAATTGACCGTTGCGTTATGAAAATGAAATTCTTTCGGTAACAAGACATTTACTCAGCTTGACATCTCCCCGACAGACTCTTCTCCGATTGACAGTTCCCTGACAGACATTTCCTCAACGAAGCATTCCCAGACATTGATTTAGCAGTAGCTCGGTCCAGGATTTCCCGATAGATAGTTTCCACTTCACATTTCCCCGACTATATTTCCAGGACTATTTTCCCCGACAGATAGTTTCCCTACCATATTTCACTGACCATTACGTTTTCGATGCGAGCAGCCGTAACAGCCGATGCACAATCAGCAGCACAGACACGTAAGACTAATGTGACTCTGACGGTGGTTGTTAGTATTCCAAAACATGGAATGACGCGATGTCTCTATGTCATTGATTATTAGTTTTACTCATGATTTGACCGTATAGGCTTAATTTTTAATTTTTTTTCTCCAATTGGAGTAGGGTACTTACTGTGTTTTGGCAGCTTGACATGTTTTTCTTTTAGTGCATCCCGTTCTACCCCATATTTCCCTTCTATTTGCAATTTTATGGCCTTCTCCATTTGCTGGTCGTCATCTTACAATTTTAAAGGCATCCAATACTAGTTTTTCCGAACTGTTGGCCTCTAACATCGACTTAAGACCTGGGAGGGGCTGTCTGTGCATTTTGTGAAGCGAGACCGTGAAAGGAGCCCTTTTCTTCCACAAGAAACCAAGTTGCTGCTAACCATAGATGCCCTTTAACTTTAGAGGATAGTCCACAGACTCATCATCTACGTTCCAGTGAATGTAATAACGAGTGGGTCTTTGCTAATGAAACATTTACGGAGTATAATGTTGGACCATCTTCTTTATTCGTCTGCGCCGGTTGCATCGTAACGGCAAAGCGGCAAAACTCCCAATAACTAGACGGTTAGTCTACCGACAATGTTCTACCGACAAAGACTGTAGATATAGTAGTTATTTAAAATTACTAGTGTCAGCATAAAACACGCGGACAGAGACTACAATAGCAAATGATTACTTCACTGACATTATTGTTTTTGTCGTCTTAGTATCACTACAATGGGAACACTGGCCAATTTCTTTATTGGGAACCAAATCAACAGCAGTACTACATTGTTAACCAGGATGGGTAAGCACTTTATTTTCATTCTTGCAGACCACAATTCAATCGGATGCTTCAACTACGAAGGACACGTAGCTCTAACATTGAAATATCCTTATTGTTTTCTTATTTTGATTTTCTATCTTCGCTCTAAAACCTCGTTAGCTAGCAGCTGTAAAGGCAAACTAAGTTCTACTCCTCATGTTTAGCAGCACCGAAGACCTAGTCACGGATTTTATTGTGTGACCGATCCATATATTGGGCCCTACAATATCTTTCAGCCTCAAAGTTAAACATTTTGCAAGTATCAGTACCATCAGATCCCAGAGACATACTAGTAATGCATACTGTGTGCACAAGTTTATCAGTTCGTTATGACACATGATACCTTCCCATTAGAAGGGTGTTTCGCTAGAAGCAGACAATTTGATTCGTTAGCTTATCTTTACGTATAGTTTTTAGAGTAGTGGGAAACATCGTTTTTTAAAAACTAGCATTCATTTTTTATTTTACTGATTCATATATTTCCAATAATTACGTGAGTTGAGTTCTACTATATTTACTTTCTTGTTTCGAACTTTCTCCACTGACTCATTTACAGGTGATATTTCCCTACGTTGACACAAATGGGTCTTATCACTCAGAAGTTGTTCTTTTGTTAATTTTTAAAATAAAATGGGCAAATTTCGTACGTGACCTGTTAGCGTGGCATAGATAATATGGACATTCTTTTTTACTTGCTTTTCAAATATAGAATGCCATCGTTAATCCAAGGACATATATTAGGAGGGGTAGTATTCCAGACAGATATGACTCCTTGGACGAATATTTCTGACACTCTACCACTATGCCACTACTGTGACCCCAGGGTCATAATTGCCTTGGATACCGCAGATTAGAACTGCGTTTAAGAGCAAGACCTAAGTCCTGTGCCCAGTTACCAGTATAACATTTCACACAGAAATTTGAAGTACCGTGTCACATATACCCTGGTCATTTTAATGCCACATTCCTCTTCCACTGTTGAGTACACTACAATTCGGATCCTCTAAAGATCTGTTTCCTTTTCCCTTGTCGCAGATCCTTATCAATGCCAACGGCAGGAAGTTTAACAACTGGTGTAGTGCAGGATCAAGGAAACGATGGTATTGATATGAATAAAGGTATAGTTAAACCATGCTATTAAATGAAAGATTAGTGATTTGATAGGGACCCTCAATATCGCCTAACGGCAATGTCCGTGGTGCTACCTAGATTTTGGGTTTTTCTTTTCTACTTTACTAACGGGATGGAAGCGTACACCGAATGCTCTCCTAGATCAAGCATCGGCGTTCTGTTGTGATTGGAAAGGGATTTAAATGACATCCATTTGTATTCTCCAAGGAGCCAGTTTAATTTTTGATAAAGCCATGATCGATAAATTATGATATCATCACTTCTATGGGTGACAGATAGGATGCATCATGAAGCTTAGTTAACCAATGCGTCTTATCGCAAGAGGTATTTACCAGAGATAACTATTGTTCACGGGTTTTAAGTCGAATTTGTATGATTTGCAGATAGTTCTGGTAGTTATCCGTTGTACAACTGATAAAGAAGTTCTATTATATAGCATTTCTTGAAACAGGGATAACTTTGTCGAAACAAGTCTTTCGTTAACGATGTGAAATGGGGAATATTAATGTCACGGTAACGGTTTAAACATGGTCACTGATCTGTCAAGGGCGTTTATATCAAGTCATCATTATCTAACGGAGTGACCCCTCATACTTGAGAGGTTTTTTACTCCCTAGACGCAGCTCGCAGGTTCTTAGTTTGTTGATGTTATCCAAGATAACACCTTTACTGTACAGTACAATTATATTGACATTTTAAATTGTGTCACTTTCACACGCAAGCCCGCATAATCAACGGTACACTTTGCTTCATTTTAAACCAGATAAAGACAAGGTTCCACACAAACCTTCAGGTCCAAGTGCCAGAAAGGTAAGAACAACGTTATTCCCATACTCCGTTGCTGTTATTTCATGTTTAAAGATGAAAATATCATTTACAGAAGTAGAAAATAGTTGAACTAATAATACTGTTTCTTATTAAAGGTCTTTGCCTGGGTTTAACATTAGTTTTTGAGTTACATCAGAATTGTATTAGACTAAGCTAATGAGATGAATGCCAAACACAGTATAAAGACATGCTTTCTCTCGAGAGCCAAATGATATATGATACCAGGAAGAAATGAAACCATGAAGCCGTATGTGGCAATGAAAGGAAAGGGTACAAAAGTTCATGTAGTGTAGTTCATGTTTCTCTTCGTCACCCCTGCTGTTGGCATTACACATCAATACATACTCAAATATACACACATGCGTCTACACACGGTCACATTGATATGCACACACGAACGCGTAGCTACACGCAAATAAATCAAACATACAAACACACTTACACTTATACGTGCATATACGCCAAATCACACACACACACGCACCTAGTGAAACGAAATGTATACAGTCGCTCGCGCACAGACACGTACAGAGACATTGTTAAGCAGAATTCACCAATCACTGGCTTGTTCACCCACTAGTAGGGAACATGAGCTGAGTTTAGACTGTCGCACAGAGACACACAGACACACACTCATACACATACCACAAAGACACACATGCACACACACATATACATACACACTCACACATGCACACTCGCACACTCACACACTCACACATGCACACTCACATGCACACACAGACACATGCACACTAACGAAACAAACGAAATAATCTTCTCCATTTAATATCCAAATAGCTCCCTACACAAGTTTTACAGCGAACAATTCTATGGAACAATAGGAATATTTAAGCAGGTACAAAACTGTTAAAATATAAACATACATTGTGCTGTCTATCAGCCAGTGTGCTTTAAATGGGGAGGTCTTGCTCTATTATAGTTTCCCAAGATATAGTGCAATCCAGTAAATACTTCAGAATTATTAAACGGATACTGTGGTATAGCCACTGATCTCTAAAAAACACTGGATCGAGCATCTTCCGTCTGAAAGTGAGGTCAGTTGTTGGACGCCATTTCAGTCCCCATCACACAAAGCTTATAAACAATGGGACGCAACATCTCGGACTTTCCCGTGCTATTTTAACTAATGGGGGCCAGTACTCGTGGCTACACTTTTTCGTAGTTGGAAACAATGGGAAGTTCGATACAGTCTTTTTTAGAATAAGTGGGTATAGCCTTAAAGCCTTTTCCCCCTTCAGAGTATCAAAGCAAAAAATGGCGACATTACAGGAGTTTTTATATTAAAATGCCGCTCACGGTTAAGTCTTAAATTATCCAGTAAGAGAGATACGTTTAAGTTAGTCTAGCAAGATATCAAGGAAACACGTTGGTAGCGATAAGGGATGGACAGATGGAGAAGAATGTGTAATAGTAACATATGTTTTAGACATACTTGAGATAAATCTACACTACGCGAGAGGGAAACTTCAACGAAAGGAAGAAAAAGAAGCCTTAAAATTTGCATTTCTAATCGTGTCGGTGATGGACTATCATGTATGAATTTCTGTAGATTGCGAAAGATATGGAACGATGGGCAAAGAAGATGAATGAGGCCACAGCTATGAAGCAAACTGCAGTGAGGCAAGCGTTGATGGAGCTAAAGGCACAAGAAGCAAGAGAAGAAGCGCTGCGGAAACAGATGGAGGACGAAGGCGTCTTTAAAAAACCGCAGCTACCCACGCCTGCTGCGGCAGCGGTAGTAGCGGGAGTCAAGAAGGTATGCCATTATTCTTGCTGCTGTTAGCCTTTCATTTCTTTATAACAGTTATCATGCAGGGATGAGCATAGATTATGCTGCGCGATCTAACGTGCTCTTCACCATATGGTATGATAAAGGAATTGTAGTTTTTGATAACTGACTTGATAATTTTCTTACTCTGCCTACTAAATAGGAGTTTGAAGTTGTAAATTTGAAGTTTAGACGTTAAGAGGACTTTCAAAGGATGGAAAGACTGGGCCGCATTTTAGAATTTTGTTACCACATCCGCATTGCCGGAGTTTTTGGAGCCTCACTAAAATCTCGGTTTTCACCCCATTCAAGCACCGATAATTTGCCCTATTTATTGACATGATTTTATTAGAATCTTATCATTTTTAGGGTAGTAGACTTTTTCCAGCTTTTTGCATATGTTGATGACTGGGCCATAGAAGGTCTTATTTACACGACAGATCAATTTCACGACGTTCTTAAGTTCCACGTGATTCATTTACTAGTCACCCACCCGGTCGATTTAATGGAAACTAGGGGACCTTCTATTTTCTGTCTTATTTACGCTCTTACAATCAAAATCCAACCGTGTCTTCCTTCTTCATGGATCAATGTCTTTCACGTTTTTATAGGAGGATGTTTTGATCTCCTATAATTATGACTTCGCGGCAGCAATGGCAGCATGAGCCGTTTAACACATGTAGTGGCCTAAGTCACACGACAAAAATCACTACGAACAGCATCAAGTTGAAGTCAAGTAGAATGTGTGTAGCAACTGGTGATTTAAGAAAGATGAATATATTTTACCTAGAAAAAAGGAACAATGATTAGGAAATGACGTTAAGAGCAATTAATTTACATTTCTATGGTATTGTCTATGTTACAATACTAATGACAACTATGATTCACCAAGTTTATTTTACTTGATGCTCTTCCCGTCATCACCTCTCAAGGAGGCAACCTTCTTCATTTTCGCAACGTCAACATTCCCAATTTACCAGCAGATTCCCATACGTGTAGAAGTTTATTTCTTATTTACTCCGGTATGTATTGTAGGTTAAATCACTATTTACACCTGATGAAGATGGCGAAAGTCCTCTACTTGGTGGCACACAGAAGCCTAAGAGTAAGTTTATGGAATGATTTACTTCCTGTTTCATACGCATTTTTATTCATGCGTATCCGTCATATATATAACATTGCTCTACTTCCAGCATGATTGTTACTTAAAAGTAGGTCCCGTGTTGTTAGATATTAAAAATTTTTGCACGTGTAATTCTGGAATACGTAATCGAGTTTCCACAAAGGGCTATAGGTATCTCTCCTAGGGTGGTTAACCTTTGCCATAGCAACGTGATAAGGTTACAATTTTTATTTACTATTTGTTTCCTTTGCCAGTTAAACTTTCTCTAAACTCTAGATCGTGTCTGTGAATTCGAAAACTCACAAGATCCGTTTAGATTGGAGTACGCATTATGTGGAAATAGTTATTGCAAAGTAACCACAAACAAAGTGGGGTAAACTGTAACCCGGACTCTCAAATACAACCGGAGAAATAGTGGTCATTTAGTAGGAACATAACACAAAGCTCACAGATTTCTTTACCGCCAGCATGGCTCCCAATTGATAGCTTTGGCAGCTGTAAATTGCATATCTGTGTAATTGAATTATTTTTTCTTCGTTAGAACAAAGTTTGGTGGCAGAATACGGTGGTGATGATTCAGATGATGAAAGTGATCTGGACAGTAAATTCATTGACTTCAGTAAACTTGCGTGTCTACTGTGTCAGAGAAAATTTGGTAACAAGGAAACGTTATTGAAACATCAGCAGATGTCAGACTTACATAAAGTAAGTATTGCAATAGATGACAAGGTTTTTTTAAAGGTCTAGTTCAGCGGTCTTTAACTTTTCCCTAGCTGCGCACGCCCTACTCGATGAACTGTCTATCAGATACCACAAATGGAGCTCAGTCCCAAGAAAAATGGGTGTGGCTTCAAACATATGTGGACCGATGCCGTAGAACGTCCGAAGATGCTTTGTTGACCGAGCAAAAAAGTTGGAGATTTTGATCATAGTATCTTATGGAAGCGCTCCCTTTTCTTTTGTTAAAACCAGTTGCAGCGTATGCACTATACGTACAAGTACAGAAAGTTCGAGTTATCACCACAAATATCCATCCTTTACGCCTGCGTTGGAAATCTTCATGTGTACCCCTAAGGATACACGGACCTCGGGTTGAGAATCGCTGGTCTAGCTGATTGTCAGTGCTTGCATAAAAAGCAGCAGCATTCGTACGGCACTTCCGATACGCATGTGCATTTTATCCTTCTAGAGTACAGTATATGCGTATTCTTAAGGTGTTGCAACTCTGTGAGCACTTTTAGTTAGTTTGCAGTATTCGGGACGTCTTTTGTAATATCAACACATGACTATAATCGTGAACCGTGCTTGAGTATTTGTACTTGAGTACTTGAGTAATTGTGATAGTATTAAGTTTTCCACCTACCCCATCAATAATAATTGATAATTGGGAGTTTATACAGGAGCTGCCTTGTAATCATTCATGAAGGCACTGTTTCGTCTCAATCCGATTCTGTTTTGCTAGCATCGTACTTCTGATATTCTAACCCGCCTTTATCCCCTTGATCGACACTACGAAGGGACCTCCTCCCACTATCCACTTTTTGCCATCCGTTCTCGTGACACGTAAGCTTTTGTCGATCCGCAAGACAGAAAAGTAATGAAGTAAATTTTAGTGAAGAGTCGAGGGATATGTCCTTTAGTTTATCCAGCTTTCTTTACTTCTTCGCGAGGCTGTAGTCAAACTACAAATTCCCTCTTACACACTTTGTGTTCGTACATCGTAATATGCGTGATGTCAAACGATAAAACAGTTGAAGTAGCTTAGAGTGCACTCTGACGGCAGTTAGTTTCTCCTGCCATGATATGGCCTTGTTACCACAAGAACCAATGATGGTGCAATCGGGGTGTGTAAGAAATTTTAAGGGAGGATTTTGACCGTTCAGCTATGTGTGTGATAATGTGCATCAGGTATCTCCATCTTATGCTTTTACATGGCTTTGGTGGTCGTTAAATGATGCGAGACTACTTCAGTGGATGCATCGTTAGACGTGTAACATATGGAACCGTCTTGGATGAAACTGAGACATGTACCGTCTTGCAAGAAATGAGAATCGGTTTATTGTTGGGTAGTTGCTTCTTGAAAGATTGATTAGCGTTTGCTATGTTTATTGGATCTTTAAATGTTTCGAAATTTTTATTAAAGGTTAAATGTTCGAAATGATAATTTTCGTCGATCATCGTTCGAAATAGATTATAAGTGATGCAAAACTTTAGCGTGTTTTGAAAGAGACCGCTCGTGGCGAACTTAATGTTTCGTTGTCAAGTTTGCGTCAACTTCTGATACAGCGCAACTTGATTTACTCCGGGAAATTGTTTTATTATGACTTAGAAACAAAAGCAGAGCAATCAGTTGTAAATTGATTTTGTACTATTGTATATCTTGAGATTCTGGCAAGGTTTTTCTTATTTGAACTCTCTGCTTCTTATTCTTTGTTGCCACCTATCCTCCCTATACGATTTACCTTCCATATCAATAGGGAGTGGTTTTCTCTCGTCTTATCCATAACCTTAAATTCAACACTTTTCCCTACCATTTCCAACCTGACGAAACATCGGTACAGATAATTAAATGAGTCATTGAAGGAAATAAGAGAGGTGAAAGAAGAGTATCCAAAGTTAAAGAAGTTATATACTAAACGATCAAATTGATCTGCCAATTTAATTTAAGTGTTGTTAAATTTGTAATGTCAGTTGGTAAGGACGTTACACTCGCACGGTGAACACTATTGCCCTATACGTGCCTCAATGATGCTGTTGTCAGAATAGTTTTTATGTCTGTTTGCTTTCTTCCACTAATTTAAATCGATATCCTTGCTCCTTGAAAAGCGTGTTATACATGCAAAACTTAAAAAGAACGCGGGTCTTGGTATGCTGGAATGCTGGAGTGCTTGAATGCTTGTCAATCATCATAAATAGGAGCTGGACAGATAAACAGGGGGGGGGGCACGAAGGTATTGAGTGCGGGTGGATGGAAGTCACTGTCACTTTTGTAGTTGTGAGAAGTAAACGGTGAAATATTGAGAAAGCGCCACTAGTAATTACAGTTGCTATGAGATTTTCATTTTCTTTCGTAATAGCAAAATCTCGAAAAATATAAGAAGAAAATATCATCTTAGTAATGATGATCTCAGCAGAGGTAAGTGATTTTTTAAATACTAAGGTACTGTAGTTTTCTGAAGGCGAACAAACTGCTATACAACAGATGGAATACGTGCTTCCGACCATGTAAATTTATACTCTACAAACGTGTATTGTACTCCTGTTTCGCTATTACGTTGAGCAACTTACATAGACATGATGCTCAAAATTTCATATTTGATACCATAACGGTTTTGTTTGTTTTCTTTTCATTATTTTATTTATTGTTTGCTTGCAATAGTTCTTACATAAAACTGTTGTAGCTGATACAGGCCAAAAATGGAAGTTCAATTCAATAAAGTAAAGAAAAAACATGGGTAGGATAAAATATTGTACAATGTTATGAACATTCTACGATGTCAATCTATCATTGTCAATTACTGCAAATGGATCATAGCCATACCATCGTCTAATTTTTACTGTAAATTCAAAAAGTTCAAAAAGCATTCGATAATATGAAGCGGGAAGTGAACTCGAGAGGCTTGCTAGCTAGCATTGGTTTTTACAGAGTTATTCAGTGGAGTGATAATTCGATCAAATGATTATCCTATAGATGATTGTTCGATAGCAAAACCATTTGATTATTTTCCCGCAATACAGCATGGTACAAGGTCTGATTTACGCGAATTACTTTTAGTAAATTTGAAGTGGTAAAAGGAGAATATAATGGAGGGGATGGGAGTGGCGTTTAAGAGTGGGAGTGGTTTTACGTTTTGGAATACACGATGTAAAACATGTACTTTTGGTGATCATTTTTCCACCCGCGTTTTCGGTTGTTAAATAAGTTTCGTGTGTAGAAGCTTTCAATGTCATTGAGCTGGTTTTCTTTAAGTCCTCCACAAACACGAATGCGTTTTACGTGCCCGTGTCCGTAGCCGTGTCCTCGCCCGTGGCCGTGTCCTTGCCCGTGGCCGTGTCCTTGCCCGTGTCCTTGCCCGTGGCCGTGTCCTTGCCCGTGTCCTTGCCCGTGGCCGTGACCTTGCCCTTGGCCGTGACCTTGCCCTTGGCCGTGTCCTTACCAGTGGGCATTGCTATATTGGTTTTATTAATTTGTTAGGACAGCTTAAATATAGAGCCTCCTGTTCATCAGGTGCTTGGGGTTAAGAGACTTCTCTTGCTCCATCGGTCTTCAGCTATTGAGTTTGTTGTTAGTCTTTGCGACGATGACGAGGTAGGTGTCTGATACTTGATCGAAGTGTTAAATTTACGACCCCATTATGTAACGATTATTTAATACTTAAAACGTCTTCTTCTTGTCAAATGCATTAGGCTGAACTTCGACAACCTTTCAAAAAAGGAACAAGTGCATTGATGTACATTGATCAGTATGTGATGACGCATCTCAACTGTAAATATGATTTTTTTATGTTCCATTAACCGTTTCAAGAAACAACACATCACACACAAGACTGTACAATGATCTAGTGAAATCCTATTCAACGTGTGTTGTAAAGCTAGGTTTCATCAGATTGCGACAGATACCATGTACATATCAGTGAGAGATAGCTGTATTTCACCATGAGTGACTGGTATTTATAACAACTTATACCAGTAAGGCACCAATCGGTACGTTTGTTGATGTTTTTAGTCTGGAAGCAGTCATTTACATGAAAAGCTGTATTCAGCTTGCTCGAATGATGAGATTTTCGTGTACTTTCGTAGACGTAGAAATGAAAGACAATGATATGCACTGTATTCTTGACCATAGTGAAATGCAGAAACCAAACTTTGACTCTTTGATGTTATTTATGCTTTTATTCTATAAGCGCCTTTTTGCAGTACCTTCTGCAATGTGGGATGTGTACAGTGCATGTATGTGATATTTCATCGTGCTTTATATACTATGGCTTTTTATGCGGATGATCGAATTAAATGACTTAACATAAAGATACCATCTGATATCGGTACTTGTTGGATACCCTGAAGTGAGGAACGTGTGTACGGCTCTGTCTTTGGTTGGCAGCACGTTCGTATGTGAGTCAGAATACTGCCAAACTGATCAGAGCGTACACCCGTATCGTCTGATTGATCCACATCTCAACAATTGTGTACTTTAGTAGGTTAGGGAAAAAATAGCCTTCTAAAATAGACATGAAAACTTAATGAAGTGGTCGTGATTGGAAATCGAACCTGCATTTTCTGGCACTTGACGTTTTCTTTGTATTTAAGTAGTGTATAACTACCTTACTGAAAATACGTCATCATAATGTTAAATATGGTTAACAAATTCACATGCCACGGTGACAGGGAGTGTATCGGGCGTAGGGATCACCGCAGCCCAGTATCATTCTCTTCATTCATTCACTGGTTCCGTCCTCTGGTCGACGGTTGAATACAATGATTCTCCATTCCTGTCGGTTGTGTGCTAAGCGGATTAGCTCCGGGTATTTCAGTTCTGTCCACTATCTCATGTTAGTGAACCACGATTTCTTGGTCTTCCTCTTCCTCCGTTTCCTCTCGAAGTGTGCGGCTTAGAGAGTTCTGACGAATTGTATGGCCAAAATATTTCAGTCCCTTTTTTTTTTTTTTTTTTTAATGGGCGTAGTACCATACAAGGCTAACAAAAGCCACTAACTGTATGG
>JAAAKL020004530.1:0-20806 GCA_010016065.2 Carybdea cf. marsupialis auct. non (Linnaeus, 1758) | reverse complement strand
GGCGTCATCTTTTTAAATGTTGAAAGCCAAAAATAGTATACTGTACCAAAAGCAACAACAAGAAAGAGGTTGCCTGAAGGAATCGAAACAAATTTCTTAGTGTACCTCGGGGTAAAATGGCTCAAACACTTATAGTTGACAGTGCGTGACAGCACCTACTATCTTTCTTGTCTCTTTTATCCAACTTTATTTAACGAAACAGGTGTGTTCGTCACGATATAAACGGCTCCGTGGATTCAACTTCAATTTCCTTTGTTAACACAGTAATAATAAGTGACGTTTCCTGCTTTCAGAATATCTGCTTTTAGCAGTGACACTTCCCTCCGACTTCAAGAATACAAAGACACAACAAGCAAGTCCAAGTCTCTATTCTAAGCTACAGCCACTACCACTGCTTCATTTAATTGTTGAAGGACAATAGCAACTCCACACTAACGGTCTACTGACTTCTACAATAAAATGGTACAATCCATTTGCGTCATAGCCGCTGCAAGAAGCCATTAAAAATAATAAATTTGAAGATTATCTTAAAGAACACATTCTAACATCTCAATGTATAATGTTGAAGGCCATATCCTCTTTACATTCGTAATATGGAAAACAATCATATGACCAATATTTATGACGACAGCAATACTACAGCTGTTAAATTGGCACCCTATCATCGAATTACGCCCCTATGCCGCTCCACCCTTCATTTCCTCACAGTATCCTTCTCTTGAGGTTGGTCTCACGTACTATAGTGCCGTACTGAGGACTTTGCACAAGAATTTATCTGTCTGCAGCCACGCCATAATCGCTTACACGCTAATACATATTAGATATTAAAATATCGCATGCATTCTTCAAAATCTGCAGTCCCCTACTACTTCCCCTTGCATCTTTGTCTGCACAGTTCTGCCCCAGCCTTTGTATAGGTGTCTGTCCTCCTACTATAACGCTAATAACAGCAATTACGAGCTGCTCTCCTCTCACAATGAGCCCAAAGAATCTGACTTGTGTACCCTTAAGATGACCACGACAGACAGTCTCCTGACAATGATGAAAAGTCACGCCAGTTGAATTTAGATTCCACTCTTACATTTACACAGTGTTTCTCACGAAGTGATAGCGCCTGCTTATCGTCAAGCTACTCGACGCAGTCTGCAGCACTGCTGACTCTATGTGACTCGAATGCTCCCTTTCGTAAACCATCCTATATTGTTCTGTTTTCACACGCTGGCTCTTGAAGATTATGACCTTCTAATTAAACTAGTTAACTGAACAATTGAATGATTAGTTTACAAGTTGGTCGATGGACTTAATGATCTATTCGTTGGTCGGATGGTCGGTCGGTCGAATGGTTGGTCGGTCGAACGGTCGGTCAGTTTGCTGGTTTGTTGAATACTTAGCTTGCTGTTCGATTGTTTGTGACACGCTATACATGTTCTCCTACCATTTCTTGCAAGTCATATCAATACGAACATTCCTGCCACATACTGAATAGGAGTAAAAAGCTATGGTCAAAATACACAAGCGGTTAACCCTTTACTTGACCACAATTATGATAATGTCGTCATAGGTGGTTATCTTTCTACCCTAGATCTTTGTCACTAAATCAAATGTATGTATGAACACACTCCAGAAATACTAACAAGCAAGCATCAAATTGCGAGCGGTACACCCTTTTAAAGAAAGTCATTTAAAGGATGAAAATGAAACACAAACACGAGACTGGAACGATTGAAAATAAAGAAGGAAATCTAACAGAATATCAGTCTGATATAACCAAATTGAAGGATGCCGTCTGAATATCATAATCGGAATAAAGATATGTTAGCGACTCGTGCTGTTTCCTTTTCTTCGAGCTGAAACATTTTAATTAAATAGTTGATCCACTTTGACACAAAGAGCATTTGTAAATCCACTCTAAAGCCAACAGGTAACTTTAATCTAATCCAGTTCACTATTTAACACCACTGATCGAAATTCGATATTGTAAATACAAGAGGTCAACGAGCTTCTAATTCTTAAGTGCCTTTCCATGACTCTTACATAATGCACAGCTCGGGTATCTGTAATACTTTCACAATAGTATGTTCCTACTGAAAATAGGCCCATTGTATAGTGACATTTGCAAAACATTTCAGAATAAAAAACTACAAAAAAGAGTAATTTCTCCTTTACGCAAAATCGGTTTTGTAGTGTCAATAAAATGATAAGGGTCATTTCATATCAAGTCCTTTTGAAGTTTCTACTTCGGCATTTACCTGAGGCCGGTTAAGTACTTCAATACCTAAACGTTTTTGCGAAACGGGAAATCAGCAACAAAATCTTAGTCTATATCCTGGACAAACCAATCGATTTGCTTTAACGGCATAATCTTGAGGGCACTGTCAGCGAAAAGTAATGTTCTTGAACAATGAATCGCATCCCCTAATCGTTAAACACAAAACGACCAACACTCCCGGCAAAAATTAAGAAATCCAAAAATAAGCTAAGTGGAAGTAAACGGGAATGTATACTGAGCCGCCGTGGTCTAGTGGTTAAGGAATCGGACTCACATGCCAGAGGGTGGGGGTTCGAATCCCGCCTAGCCCGATATAAAGACTATCGGCTGGGGAAGGCAACGTGAGACCACCCTTGTAATTTTGCTCTCTCCCCAGGACATTGTTCACTCTAGCTGGGCAATAGGCTAAGATCGGAATCGAGTATGCCACAAAAAAATACCGATCCCAGTTTTAACTTCAATACACGAAATCAATGTGAGACAAAGATTCAGGTTTGGTTTATTCAAATAATCAATTTCTGCACACTGGTTTGAACAACAAGTACTATAATGGATACCGTCGATGGAATGTTGATGTAACATTATGCAGCGCAATCCATGCTTATAAGCAGGGTTAAAAAAAACCAAAAAAACCCAAAAAGTTCATCAAACGCCTTATAAACCATTGCACAAAAGATGTAACAATACAAGTAACAGTCAAATTAACTTACCACTGGCGTTAAATTAATGGGCTTCGTCTTTCTCTAAAAAGGGGGAGAAATTGGATGAAAGTATGAAAAATCGGATAATAGCGCCTTGTAAACGAAGGCTGCGACTTTCTTGTTCTCATGTACTGGCGAGTCACCACTTATCAAGGCTAACAGCCACTCGAGGATACGGGTTAATGAGATTAATACAATGCTAGGTGAATGATGATGAATAACGACAGACATGAATGGAATGAAAAAAATTTGATAACTTGGATTATCTGGGAAGTCTGAAAAAAGTTTGTAAATTGAAAATAGATAAATTGCAAAATTAGCGCACAAAAACACCTTTCAATGCAAGAATCATTATGGCCTTTGGGGTTGGAGGTGGAGTTAACAGTCATACTAAGTGTCCTGCCTATAATTTATTGCTGCATTAGTGGACACTTGCAAACTCCCATCCTCCCAACTCTTTCGCGACCAAGATAATAAGTACCTTTATTACTCTTTTTAACGCCAAGGGGATTAAGGAGTAATTGATTCAGATATATTCTCTCTCCAAACGAAAATAAACAGGCAGGAGGGCGTATTTATGCCGAAAATCGCCATTTGGAATTAAGATCTGCTAACGAAATATATTAAAAATGAATTTGTTGTCGCCTGTCCTCCCCAAATCGAGAACCCTGTCATGAGTCTCCCCATGTGAAAGTCTACCAAAAATCCAATGACAAAATGCATCTGTAGCAATAGCCCCTTCTTTATGGGTCCATGTGGGCTTGCTGATGTAAAGATGGGTGCGAAATGGCAAAACGAATCTCAACCAGACCATCATTCTTGCATCATTCTTACATTTTTCAAATAATAAAGATCATATACTCGAGTGACGGCCATGATGGTGATAATGGAACTGATGCCACAGGGAAACAGGTCTTGTCAGTCGACATGAAATTTGAATTTAATGATAATATTAGGGTAAAGGTATTTGTTGAATGTTTATCTTTATAGGCCTTCGGGACGATGTCAACACTGTATTGCAATTGATTTTCTATTTCTTCGTTGTTTTTTTTAAATCGTTGACATTCAAGGCCCAGGATCTTGTGTCCCGATGGAGAATAAAAGCAAATTCACTCACACAAAGGTATAGTACTAAATATTTCAAGATACAGATGTGGCCAACCTTTATGCGCTACAGACCAGACATCAATTACTGGAGTTGCGCCCGGCCAACATTAAACATACTTTAAATACTTCGTGAAACGTGACGACTCAGTTGGCGCCATAGATGGTAGATGTTTATCATGTTTATCTTTTTCGGAGCTACCAAAATTAAAAATGCTACTAAAATACAAATAATCAACACTGCTTTCTTGGGCAAAAAAACCGCTTCGATGTTGAGTGAGGTGCTGCATGTCTCGACTAACTTTAAATTCTTACGACAAGGGTATGAGTAACGAAGGAAAACGGTCTGCAAGCCCAGTCAAGGGGTGGATCAATAGAGAGTTAAATATAACAATTTTTAATTCCTCCTAGTCCTGCATTCTGTATTTATACTGTACTTCTTTCTTCGTGATTTTTGCAAGGTTACGTGATATATGCTTCCCATCTTCGTTCCTCGATACACAAGCTCAAACGGAGTAGTGACGAAAAACAGTTGTATTTGGGGGTAAGTCTCACCATTTCACCCCTGAAGTTTCAGACAGAACAGGATATTGCTATGATGTCGACATCAAATAAAAATGTCAAGTCAATGACTAATCTTTGATATCATTTAGTGACGACCCCAAATAATGATATTTCTTGCTAGCTAAGTGGAAATCAAATAGCTTTGAGTTCATTACGTTAAATTAAAGCGTTGTCACGAAGCACATTGAATGTTCAGTCTGCCTTGGGTACCCTTACAGGGTTCGAAATAAGAGTTTAAAAACGGTTCCCTATTTTTGTAGACAGTGAAAAAGCAACAGGAGCTGGGGTTCAGGGGCGCTATGAGCGCTCCCTGCGAGCTTTTATAATTTTGAAGTTTAAAAGGCCTAAATCGGCTCTGGGAACAGCAAAAAATGCAACAATTTGTCTGCAAATATCGGGATTTTTTTTCGGGGGAAAAGAGCGTTGCCAAATGTTCTATCAAGTACAGCAAGTGATTTTGGCACATTTTAGTTCGCGAAACGGTCTTGTGAAAAGAAATGAATCGCGATGTTCCAAAAACGGTTCACGAATCGTGAATAACGATACTTTATTTTGAACCCTGCTGTAAAATTTTATTGGCGGGGCTGACTAAGCCCTGCCTCTCCCTTCCTAGTTCCGCCACCACTGAACGCGATTTGTAGTACTGAAGAACACAAAAAGGCATTACGTACCCTCCTGGAACTAGATCCAAAGGAGTCAAGTGACCCTTGTGATGAATGTGGTGAGGGTGAACTGTTAGAACCATCTCCTATTAGAAAACAAAAAGCAAACACAGGCATCCTATAGAGTTCATTGTCAAAATGCATTAACAAAACGACAAATAACTCGTTAATTGCACACATTGCTGAATACGGCCACTGACTGTGGGTGGAGCTGTTGTACACCTATGTAAGCAACGGGTAAACAAAGCTCAGCGCACGTATTAAACGACTGGTCTTTCCACTGTTTCCACAACATCAGTCGCCAACCTAACATCGCTGTCATTACAAACTAGGTGATACTAAAAGCCTTGATCAAATTGTGTGCAAGCTAACGGGGGCTTTTTGGTCTTTTTAAAATATTCCACCTTGTTCAAGGCCGAATTCACCATTAGGAACTGCGTTACTTTTTCGCCTTCAGAAGTAAATCTATTTCTGCTTTCGGTCTCCTCTCTATCCCATCTTTCAAAACATAGTTTCCCACTTCACGAGTGCATGTGACAAAGAATAGTACCTTCAGGATTGTGGCAGGAAAGCTGAGGGTCAGATTAAACCCACGAGCCTTGGATTGTGAGTCTGACATTCTACCACTATGCCACTACGTTATATTTCGATTTGCAAAAAAGACATCGAATAATTTTTTCTGAGAGTAGCTTCTGGTTTCTCAACAATGATACGAGTTTTACCTACGTGCATAAAGAAATATTCTACATTAAAGATGGGAGTATGCGGGGTGATAATACAAGCGTTAGAAAATACTACATTTATTTCTTAACTTGTTGAGACTGTGTGGCAACGAGGGTAGTATAAATTACTTCATTTAAAACTCATTTCAAAATTCAAACACAAACAGAGATAAGAACGTGCGTTTACCTAGTGACACCTTTCCAATAGACGACCTGCTTCCTCTTCTGTTTGTTTCCATCTTGGACACAGCAGGTGATGTCTCTTCGCTTGATGTGGTACTTGGACTTCCTGAAACAGATTTTGATCTGACGGGTTTTGCTTTTACTAAAGGTGTTGTCGTTACATTCATGTTATTATTCACAGTCACGGCTTCATTATTGTTGAAAGATGTTGTAGCCTCCTTTGGAAGCGCCTGAGGTAGATGCCACCTTGTTTCTGTTAATAAAACACAGAAGAAATCTTAAACTTCAAACAAAAATTCCACAACAAAAAGAAATCCATAATATTTATGACATACAACCCCCTTTTTATTTGATATATTTTACAAACGTTCCAACAAACGGCCGACACAAAAAGAAAGAAATATGATTCAGTGCGGAAACGGCTTACATAAAAATACAACTTTTTCAAACGTGTCATCGCGGTAACGAACTAATTCAAGTTTATTTGTCTTTAATATGCACTTGATGCAAATAAGAACCATATATCTGGGGTATCACGTCCTAACCTCTTCTTTTATCATAGTCTCTTTACAGATATCGTCTTTGCTAATAAACTGCAACTCGGACAAAATAGTTTTCGAATTCCTGTTGTAGCATACTTTCATATTTTTGGTTTCTTTTCAAGCGGAAATGTTACTATAACTCCCTTTTACAAACCTATGCCAAATAATTTGTCGGCTACTGTACATTTCCCACTGATATGAAACCTGTATGAGAAACATCAGTTGTTGTGCTTCTTAGTATAAATACAATATTGATTTACTTTGATTGCTACAAAGCTATTATCATTATCATTATTATTATTTAGAAATTTAATACATTGCCTCTTTTAGTATAATATACAAAACAGTCGACACCTGTGTTGTGCAAAAGAAAATTCAAAGTACCAGTTCTGACTGAATTTGTACATGGCTGGCTAGCCTTTGGCGACTACAAAATGTTTCATTTGCCTGACCAGTTGGAAACTTTGCTTTGATCACACACAAGTTCCATCGTATGGATTCACGATAGCTGAAGTACACCCCTAATCTAAGGCCAAACATATGCTTAAAAACCAGATAATTACGACTACATAAGAAGTACAGGCTCTGGTGCAAGCTCCACAAATTATTTTCCAAGTACGTGAAGTTGCGAAGTAACTGGTAAATTCAAACTAGAGGAACGTCGACAGACGATTATCAGTTTTGCGGTCTGACACCTTAGAAGTTTAGTTTATACCACTACGTTGAAGGATTATACTCTGGAAACAGATCGAGGTGATCTCTATAGGAAATAACTGAGCTCCTTCATTAGCATAGGTCTTTTAACAGTTGACAGATATCATATCTGGTAAACGACAAAACACCAAACAAATCTCTGCAACTCCCGTCTTGGAGATGTTACATTTATGTTATGTTACAGTTATGAACATTTAGTTTGGAATTTTGTCGTACTGAAAAGTATACCACCTGTCTTCCATGAATTAATGATACGAAATGGGTATAGATGTGGTAACTTGATCAAAAGTAATTTGACAGCTATAGAAACAGTAAGCCTTAGAGATTCTAAGTAGCATACAGGAAGTAATTAGAACATTAATGGTCTAGTCTTCCTTCACATAAGCTATCACGACCACCTAGTGAAGTCTTAATTTTTATTTTTATAAACATGTTTCTTTGCCTACTTGGAAACTATCAAAGTGCTATACAACACAAAAATGAACATCATGCTGAAGATAAAGCTACGATTACATAAGCTAACACAAAGCTAAAATGCCATTAGAACTTAGTATTGCCGCACTTACAATTTTATTCATGAGAAGTATGGCGTTCTCATACAAGGGTAAATATAGCTGTTTTATTATTGTTGATTATGGGGAAGATATAGTGTCACACGTTCACAAATAGAATAAATTGTTTACAAAAACACCACTCTGCAATAAAAAGTTGAACAATCACTGATATTCAACCTCTATCATACCACAACACAGAATAACCGAACAAGGAACATCATTTAATACCTGTCTTACTCTTCCTCCTACATCAAGATTGTGTTTATTATGGAACATCTGCGTCTTTTACTTTCAAACCCTCCCTCTTAAGTAGGTAACTGAACAGTTGTACAATAAGACCAAAAAACTCACAATCCCCTCTCCCTTGTCAAAATATTCAACTAAATTAGACTTGTAAAGCTTATAACCCTCAACACAAAAGAACAGATTATCATTGATAGAGATTTAAAGTAAATAGTAAATCTAAACCATGCCTAGCTGTGGAGTAAGTACACATCTCTATTGTTACCTTGCGTGTGATGATTATAGTAGTAAGTCTTTCCATCACTTGATATTGCTTGTTTCCAACCATCTGGTAATTCTATATTTCCATTTGTGACTGGGCTTTCAGGCTACAAGACAACATAAACAAATTAATTGAAATACTTACAATTATCAATGTATTTCCCACAATCTACCATTGAACTGTACAAAAGCCCTGTCAACAGCACAAATACTCAAAGGGTAAAATCGTACATCTTTGCAGTGCTAAGCTTATGGGCTACATGTCTATTTCTAGAAACATCTTAGTTTTTGGAAGTAGATGGGTTCACATGCATGCACTTTGGTATAGACAATGTCATATCTTCGTTGCTTCTAAATTTCATAACAAATATGGTTTCCACCTTGGATTTGTTCCACTTGAAAGAATGGGCAATGCTTGGCCTAGCAGATTAAGGGTACTGGATACTGACAGAAGGAGGCCAACATGGAAGGCAATGTGTGAATTGACTGGCAATGATCTAACAGAAAGGAAAGTGAGTAAGGAGGTACTCATGAATAGGGTTATAACAATGACGAGGATGATCATGATGATGGGGATGATGGGGATGGTGAGGATGATCATGATGGTGAGGATGATCATGATGATGGGGATGATGGGGATGATGGGGATGATCATGATGATGGGGATGATGAGGATGATGAGGATGATTATGATGATGAAGATGATCATGATGATGAAGATGATCATGGTGATGGGGATGATCATGGTGATGGGGACAATCATAGCAATGAGGGTGATCATGATGATGAAGATGATAGTGATGATCAGGATTATCATTATAATGGAGGTGATGAGGGTGATCATGATGATGGGGATGATCATGGCAATGGGGAAGCTCATGATGATGAGGATATAGTATCATCATCACTATCACTATCAACACCATCATAGTCATCATCATCATAACACTGATGATTTGAATTTTTAATGTGCAATGTAGGTAAAACATCCTTTTTCTTCAGCTGCTATGGATGAATAACTTGCCTTCAGTTCCAGAAAGTCAGGGTTAGATTACCTGAATGGCCATTGATTATGTCAGGAAGGGCATCTGGTCTCCAGTTACTTGATGCTTCAGTACAAAACATTGATTGAATGGACAATAGTCAAACAGAGATCTGAGAAAAGAAGACTTCAAATTAAGAATAACCTCCTTTCTCATTATATTAAAAGTCACAATTCCTTACAGTTGTGCAGCCCTTGTAAGTGACTATATCTGAATTAGACAAAGAACTTGCATTCCCATAGCTAGAGCACAATTAACTAGCACTCTAAGAATAGGGTTTCCAACTTTGGTCATGCAAAATACCAAATGGGGAGGAGGGGAAGGTTTCTCAAGTTCCTGCATAAGGCTTCACTGTAAAGCTGCAAATTTCATAAAATTGCACGCAACAGCATCACTCATGTAAAATGACACAAGGTTACAATATATGCAGACAAGTAAGAAATTTAATGAAAAAGATGCAAAAAGAGACATTAAATAGTTATCTACCTTGAAATTATTCTATGACTGTTATGATATTTCTAAACAAAGTAGGGCACACATAGTCCATTGCTATTTCTCATTCAGTCTAAAAAATCACATCAGACACAATACTTAATAACTTTCATTGCCCTACTCAGAGAAAACTCAAATCCCTATTGCATAAAAATATATAAGTATAAATGTGTTATCTGTGTAGGAAACTATTTCTCCTTCAACTTTTTCAATTGCATTCAAAATATGTACTGCCGTATCTGTACTGTTGTCTTGAAACAAGTTGAAATCTGATCACTAATATTTCCTAGCTGTGTAAAATTTGTCCCTTCCTTGTCACAGTGCCTAACCATTTACTTCAAGGAAAATTTGGGAGAAAGAAGCTCTGAAGCCTGCTGGACAGATAGTACAAGTGCTTGGATGGCCAGGCCTTGTCAAACTTGTGTTATGCTAAAATGCTTGTTAAATATGAAGGGTACAAGCTGAGATCTACTCAGCCACTCTTCACTTTCATTCACTGAATAGGTTACTCATCTGATCAAAGAGTTGCACACCTTACACTTCATTATCAAGTTTGTGGCAAATAAATATTTGCATTAAAACTAGGTAATTTTCACATTAAATGATTGCAAGACAGGTAGATTTTACTTGTATGCACATGGGTTGGCCTTCTCTTCACTGTGACTATGAGTTGTTTTACACCGAGGTGGTGATGCAATTTCACCAATGTTCATCACTAAAACTTCCATAACTCTTCCAAATTTAGATTCACCTGACTAGTGTTTTGTTCACAATACTCATAGTGTTGCCCTTCTAAATGAGATATGACACATAGACCTTTAAGTAAACATTAAAATTTACTTTTCGATATTCATGGTCAAATTACCTTCTTTATGACATTCTTATGGCATGATTGTTTCACAAGGCAAAATTTGTTAAGTAGCTCAAAATGAAGCCAGATAAATTTTAGAAACATAAGCCTGTTAAGTGTTACCTATGCACATTCCTCCTAATTGAGATCATAGGAAACTCTATATATATGGGAGGAATAGGCTCCCAACTTAACACAACAAGGACCAGTGTACTCATTCAGGTGGTTATTAAAACCAGCCATTATTAACTGTCACTCCAATCCTTTCATGTTCATTGGCACGGAAATCATCTGTAACCACATTTTACATGCATAACACCCCCAAAGCTAGAGATACCTGGAAGGGAACGTTTTGGGGATGATTACTAAGATTTCTATACATTGAAGAGTTAAAAGAGATGAGCAACTAGAAACATATATGTAATTCCTAGATTGTAATCTTGTAACATTGATACCATAACTTTGCATCAATCTTGGAATAACAATTACACATGATAAACACTAAGTTCAATTGCTAAGAATGTTTACAGCAAACAGTCAGACACTGCCTTGGTAGTTCAAAGGTTTATGTTAAACAATATATGGATTTATCAAATTTTATAGCCTTGTGGACTCAAAACCCATAAC
Organism: Carybdea cf. marsupialis auct. non (Linnaeus, 1758); assembly: GCA_010016065.2. Taxonomy (NCBI): domain Eukaryota; kingdom Metazoa; phylum Cnidaria; class Cubozoa; order Carybdeida; family Carybdeidae; genus Carybdea; species Carybdea cf. marsupialis auct. non (Linnaeus, 1758). The sequence goes on along the minus strand of JAAAKL020004530.1, from coordinate 9,275 downwards.
TTACTATGTATTAGAACTTTTTGCTTAACTATCTCTTGTAAGTGTCAGATAGTATAACATTTTCACAGTGGATGTAAATGAATAAGTGAAGTCTACTACATACTGACAACTCCTCCTTCTGAATTTTTCCTAATGTAACAAATAAACGTAGCAGTTGCTTTGGGATGGAAAGTGTGGGCATTTTGTCTTTCTTGCAATTGTCCACCATCATAATATACAATGACTGTAGCTGTTCGCTCTCAGCTTTCCTAAGTTTGCTAATTAATGATCTCAACATTTTACAGACCATTACTGCATGTCATCCCTCAAATTCAATTATCAAAATTCTGTATAATGTCACGGGGTGCTAAATACAACTGTTAAGCCCCTGTTAAAAACCATTAAATTTTGTGTGGCAGTATCCTCTGAAAACATGGAAATACTACTCTCAACTCAAACTATCGTTTGTACAGTAAGAACCTTTTAATGACTCTTTCTACTACCGTCAGGCCCATGTCTTCTGTGTATCACTAGATAAGTGAGTGTGAGTAACCATCATTAAAAGTATTTTCTGTTTGCAAAATATCCATGTTCTCTATATGCAAGAAATCTTTTCTCTGCTTAAACTGTTTTCCTACTAATTTTAAGTCACTGTGGTCTACTATACAAATTCTTTGCCTCATGTTCCAGAGGATCAGGACTCAATAAAAAGAATGGCTCATGTTGTCATCTGGAGGGAGATGAGCTGGACTGTAATGAAGGAGCCAAATAGTGGTCATGGGACCAATTGCTGTAGCATGGCTGAAGGAGAAGGAGATATCCAGCCTCCTAGCAAACTGTGAAGTACCTCGAAGACACCAAGAAAGAGTGTATGAAGCATGTATCAGGCCAGTTCTGAAGTTTAGGTCTGAAACATGGCCTCTGACAGCCAGAGTGAAAAAGATGATCAGGACAACAGACTGGAGGATGCTGAGGTACATGGCAGGATGGAGTACCAAGTGATGACACGCTGAGAAAAATGTGACCTAGAGGAAATAAAGAGTAAGTTGAGGAGAAAAAAATTGAGGTGGGTTGGTCATGTGAAGAGAGCAGGAAAGGAGAGCACCATAGGAAGAGCCATGATGATTGAAGTTCCCGGAAGAACACCAGTTGGAAGACCAAAGAATAGCTTGATAGGGTGTACTGATGAGGTGATGGATAGGTAAAGAACAGAAATGAGTGGAAAAGAGTCATTGCCATCCAGCCCCATGGAGGAAACAGGAGGCACAATGAGGAAGAAGACCCTCCATAGTCTAGAGGATAAGTTCCTGACCTTCAGATCTAGAGGGTTAAAAGGGTCAGGGTTCAAATCCCAGAAGGGCCATTGTTGATGTCAGGAAGGGCATCTGGTCTCAAAGTGCTCCAGTAACAAATCCCATGTACATTGGCATACTACCCTAACCCATTCCAAAGGGAATGCATGGTGTTCAAAGCACCATCCTACTACCCTCACACCCTCCCATTAGGTACTTTCTATAATATAATAGGTTTAACCAGTGTCAAATTTGGCAAAGATAGTGTCAAACCTGCATTTGATGCATTTACGCATGTCAGTGTAAAAGAGGGGAGGGTTACCAAACAGGTTCTTATAGAGAATTCCTGTTCCAATAAATATGAAGCCATACATGCAGTTAATGTAGTAACCACTGTACTAACACCCCTTGTCAGGCTATGACCTGCATAAGGTGGTGGAAGATCATGGCTTGAAGATCAATGTCAAGAATACAAAAGTCATTAAAATTAGAAAGAACAGGAGTAAAGTGAACATCAAAGATTAAAAAGCAAAATCTAGAGCCATCTTGGTAGCATTTGAATAGAAGGTGGTTACAGAAGGAGTACAACAGAAGATCTAGAGTACCAATAGCAAAGACAACATTTTCAAGACTCAGTGTTTTAATGACAAAAATCTTCAACAGGAACCTGAAGAAAGATTAGGTAAACCTTGCTCTAGAGGATGTTGCTGCATGGCATAGAACTTTTGTTGTTTGAAGGTAGAAAACAATTGCATGAAAAGCTGTGAGAAGTGGTTCTGCAGCGAATGTGATCCTATGTCAACCAGATGATGCAGAACAAGTGGATGAGTCATATGTTGTGCTTGCAAGCCCAAGGTTTGGGGTTGAAACAGCTGGCACTGCTGTATAGCATAAAAAAAGAGGTCATGCAATAATGTGAAGAAAAGAGCCTAGATAATGGAACAAAAGACATGTCAAAATAAGAACACTGTCAAAACCAACTTTATAGGTAATAGTAAACCATATTAGGGCACAACATTGCCAAAAAGCAAAAGGTATTGTTTTATCTGGGTTTTCTTACTTTTTTCACTATTAATGCATACTGCATTCTGTTTGTCATTTCAATATAAAATGTTTGTTCACATTGGGGGGGAAGGAGACAAAATACCAAGTGTATTGATAAAATGATGAAATTTGCAAGTGGAAACACTCATGAGTTCACACGTGAGATCTTGCAAATCTATAGTACATACAGTTGCAACAATCATTTTTGACTTACGGTAGGCATGTACATCTAAGTCTACGGGGCTATACAAAATATTCCTGCCACCCAGGTTTAATGTTATCTATTTCACCTTGCAACTCCTGACCACATCTACAAGGTTCCTCCATTTGGTACCAATGGCTTCCCCACTTCTCCCCTTAATCTGATCTTGCTTTCTACTACCCTATGAAAAATTGCCCACCCTACTAATTTGACACAAATGCCACCTACAATATTCCTCCTGTAACAAACACTGCAACACTCTGCCCCTCCACATATATTACTCATCGCCTAATCTTGATACTGCCCCTCTTAGCTGTCATTTTGCGCTGTATGTGTGCTTTAAAATAATTTCTGTTGCTAGTGGAAACTGTGACTTATCTATCAATACTTCAATATGCCTTCTCTTTTCATAAGGAGTAATAATGGCCTATTGAGTAGAAGTAGAATCAACTTAAATAAGAATAACGTTGGGGCACTCAGAACCAGAACTCGTTAAAAGATAAACCTGACATGCGAAAGCAACACTAACGAACGGTTTGAAACAGGAAATCCTGATGTTTTAAGGTAAAAATAAACTCGAATAGCATGTGAACGGCACTGCAGGACAGTGCAAGCCCCTGTTTTTGGCTGGAATTTCACACGTAGGCTTAAGTCAACATGTAGCGTACACTATCGTTACAGCCAAAACATTACGGCGGAGTTTACATTACTTAGTTTGGGTTGACCACAACGAGCGGTTTTCCGTCCATTAAATAACAAACGTATCCAGAAAAGGGCCATCATCGCACACACCGTTGCGGCACGAACTACCTTATCCATGACGATAAAGTGGATAAATCAAGTTTTCATGCCAAATTACTTACGAAAACAAGCTGATTTCCATGGAGGCCAATCATAACATACGCAAATCTAACAAATTTAGGCAGTTACAGTACCATTTCTTACAACCGTTACTGGCTGATACACTCTGAATCACTCATAAGCCTCGATTTTCTTTCCTTGTGCACATTTCTCTTCGACCCGAAAATGTGTTGTTTTTTCTCTGAAAACCTGCACGTGGTTTATTTCAATCTGCATTGACGCACAACAATTCGCTCAAGTAATACCGTCTCGTTAACGGATCGTTTATCGGGTTACATCAGTGGCGTTTCTTCTTAAAACTTTAGTTCATTTATGAGCAAACCAGGAGTTTTCCTCTTACAGCTTCTGCTCCAAATATTACCGAAACTAACACTTAAACTGCAGTGTTGTGAGATATTGTTATTCTGGGGACAACGTATTCCCCCTCTCGTCATCTCCAGGCAAAAGCTGTCAAAGAACTGGGCAATTCGATGAGAAATAAGAGATCTTGTATTCTAAAGAAACTCGTAAAATTTGCTATCAAATCAACAATAAGCATCATCAATCATCATTCAAAAAATGTCCTTTGAAATTTCTTGACGAAGTGTTTTGATAAAAGTTATGTCACTGTAAAATAACAAGGCTTGCTAACTCATTGACATATTAGGTTCCTTTTAAACGAAATGTATACAGGCCAGTCACTACATCATTTATTCACGTGGTCGAGAAAATACTTGGTATATCGGATTAAAACTTTCTGGGCAGCCTACAAATTTCAAAAGGAACATGAAACGCTAAATATCCCAACTTCGCGACCCACTTCAACCCAAAGGAATAATTGTATCTTACGGAACTTAGGCCTGCAAAGCCTCTGATTCCCAGTTGTTGTCGAATTTCAAATAGATAGTAGAGGTCAAAATATTATGAAGTGGAATCAGTTCCCTTTAGTAAGAGTGAGTCAGACTATACCATGGTAAACACGGTTGGCTACCAAAACACCGTATAACGAATCCGAATCAGCTTAAAGCCCAAAGAGGTGGGTATTCAGATGTCTGAGCCGAAGTTGGACTTTTTTGTGTATCATATTTGAATACAAAAAGAACACACTCGACCATAATTTAACAATATCGCACCTGTTTATGTCATTTTAGAAACCCGCAGGGACAAGGATTAGAGTACACACTGAGCTATGATTGTTCCCTTGCAGTACCCTCAGCTACAAGATCACCTCAAAACTTTTGGCAGGGACTGTGTTACAAAATCCTTTCAACATAAAAGAAGTCAAATTTCAAATTAAACACTTCTTAGGTTCAGACAAATTAAATGGAAAACCTTAGATAGAAGCCCCTGATACAACAATTATTGTGGCCAAGAAAACTTAAGAATGCGAATCTAAATACTGGGTATTCACTACTAGCAAAGATGATAACATTGAATCTGACCTGTCAAAGAAACACAAGGATCGCCATTCATATTAAACAATCCCTGCTCTTTGCTTTCATATTGTGACACACAAAAACGATTCTGTTTGAGAAAAGTGAACAATAATATCAATGAGTCGCTTCGAAGAAGAAAATTACTATGTCAAGAGTTCCAGTGCAAGCTTTTCCCCAAAGCAGCTGCAATCAGATTATCAGTTTTACACTGCGTATTATCCTCTTCGATCAAATTAACAAATCTTTGCCTTCGGTGATCGTGTAAACATCATACCGTGAGCACACTCCGAGAATACAGCCGTTAAATTTTCTTGGGACTCGCACAGTGAATGCTCATCGCAGTAAGAAGTAAGACATCGCCGTTGAAAAAGGCAGTAGACTAACTTTGAGCTTCATGGGGAGAATAAAGTTCTAAATCGACCACGGCTGTCAGTAAACATTATTCAGTGCTAATACGTGAATGACAACACAATATCTTGTCCTTGTTGCCACCAAACCTGAGGGTCGAGGCCTGCCATGATAGCAAATAGCTTTATAGACACGTACCATTTAACACAATCCGTTACTCACGTTCGCTCAATTACCACCCAAAATTTGAACTAGCGTGCTCCCAAACTGTAGAGTTAGCTATGAAACTTGCTATTTACACTTGAAAGGTGGCACCGACGTAAGTAGCAACTGTGTCTTGGTCATACAAAGCTGTGCTCCAACTGCGTTTCCGCGCAGTGTCACATCTTCTACAACACATCAAGACGAAGCATGCAAAGATCGTACATTAAGTTCGACACTGAGCTTCACACATTAACCTATCTATCACCAAACCAACCAATAAAAGTCAACTTTCCGAGTTTAAACTTATTTCAGGAAAATTTCAGTTTTAGCAATGAACTCTATCATTAACAAAATGCCATCATTCTTACCTCGGTGTGGTTGGGTTGATCAATGTCTATCTCCACATAACCTGAAGGGAACCATCCTTCCATATTTCTACCATTTTTTCGTAAAGTTCCTCTCCACCATCCATTCTGTGATTTTTCGGTAACAGAAATCGTTTCTCCAGGTCCAAATATCATCCCATCGTTACCGTGAAATGGGTACAGGGATCTTACAACTTCGCTTTTCGATCGGAATCGAGTTGAGCTCGTCATGGTGAATGTCTGCTAAAGCAATATTTTGAAATATAGTTGAGTATTTTTATCTACAGTTGTGTGTACGCAAACATATGGGGTTGTTACAACTAACCAGGATTCTTGATAAAGCATCCCTATCTAACATTCCTCTTCCCAGAGTTATTCGCACAGCTGAGACACCATCACTGCATAATTCTGAACACAGCAACAAATGTCAACGCCACTTACTTGGTTTTCATTGAACATAATAAGGTAGCAAAATGTGATTTAAAATACTGAACTCCAGGTGAGGTTGTTGAAGTAATTAACCCTTGCCTCCTCCAAAATTGTTCCCGATACATTCGTGACAACATCGAGTTATACCAGCTTCGGATATCGACTCAGAACGGGGATACCTTCGACAGTAGTGACAATTTCAGAAGAGTCAGAACATACTTTGTATTTGGATCCTATTTTAGATATTACCTGACACAATGTGTCTAAGTCCAACACATTTCTTATATCACTTACTCTTAAATTTTTTGCTACTGTACCTCCACGAGAATTCGATAAAGCTTCTGAAGATCTAACTATATTCTGACCTGATTAGCAATAAGAACGTGTGAAAAAACTTTCTGGCTACGACAGAATCTGTCTACAGCTCCGATCTTGCTTTACATAAACCAAATCAGTATCTTTCTTGCACAGTATAAATCCTAGTAAATCTTGAAATCGTGAAGCAGAAACTCGTTGGTACCACCATTCATGAAGATGCACTTCCAGGTTTAGTCATAGAACACGTGGGCTTTTTTTTAAAGAATCAATTCTATCCAACAACCCGTTCTTTCTCTTGTCTGGTACGATTCCAAGCTCCTCAATGACAAACCTTATCTTTTCAAATAATACACTCAGGTTAGTAACACCGTAAGACACTCTGTGGTGGTAAACCTCTTTCTGTCGACCTGATTCTCATCTCAAGAAATAACAACAATAATAATTTGAGAGATTGAATTTGGCAGAACGACTCGCTCCAGGCCTTCGATGCACATGAAAATATCCACCGCCTCCGCGCAGATTCTGCCAAGTTAGGAAAGTGGGTCATAAAACCGTAGATGTACTGTATTCCCAATGGTCGTTGGGGTTTTGTACGAGGGTAGACTGTGGGGTTTGTATACTCTTAGCTTACTCTTTGAGCTTGTTCTTGCATTTTGTAAAAACTGCGCGAAATATTTGGCGGTGACAAACCTTTTGAATTTAAAGTTATATTGCTTTTCCTACCATAACTAACATTTTCATTTTATCGTTTGTTTATTTTTTTAAAAGATAACATTATGAACATATATGTTCTGCTACGCTACTTGGCAGGCTTTCATGATAGAGGGAAGTAAACATTTCGAGGAGGAACAATGGCAGCGGAAAGTCACTTAGATTTGGGTAGTACACTCTTAGCTTAATTAAAACCTGATTTCCCTATTTTATTGACTATTTTTCGTATGATATCCTGAGGTGGGGCATCAAGGGGCAGTTTCCGCCTGCACCAATCTAAATGTATCTTGTGCATATCTTTGTTATTTACAAGTTAAAAGGGGAGTGTCCATTAGCCCTTGTTTCCCCCACTTCTGATTAAGGGAAAAACTTGAAAACTCCAAAGTATGGCTAACTTGAAGTGAAATCTTCGGGAACTCTAGCCTGATAAAAGACCGACCACTAGAGTATGGGGGTTCTTACGACGTATCAGCCCATTTACTTCAGGAGTGAGGCTGTCCAGAGAATATCTTATTGACCTCAATAAGATATACTCTTAGTTGTCTTCGTAGTTATCAGAATCTATTATCACCGAAAGTTTTTTATTATTATTAGTCTAGTTGTCATGGGACATGTAGGCACATAAGGGACCAGCAAAGTAAAATATCAGAATACATAAAATATATTTTTCATTTGATAGGAAAGGACAGTGGAGGAAAATTTCAGCATATGCGAATTGACAAACGCTACCTAATACATCCTCTGTAATAACAAACATGTCGATTTTGCGAAATTCCCAGAAAGATGTAAGCATGCGCTTGAATATCGGAAATGGTTGACGCCAAGTGGAAGGACTGATTCCAGAAGTTATGGGTGCCTGGAATTTCCCCCGTAAAAGTTACCAAAGTATGCAAAATTACCTAGCTACGACTCTGCCTTAAGATGGCCATTTAAGACTGACGATGACCACATTTCAAAACACGATGCAGTTTTGAAAAATTCTGATTAGAAAAGGATCATTAAGTGCATAGCAATTGGTTGAAGGGAGCTATATTACCCGTGGGTGAATTGGGATCGCGCAGATCTTTTCATTTCAAGAGTAAGGGAAAATGTTTTCAAAATTATAAATCCCAGATGTGGTTGTAATTACCTTATCGCCAAAGTGAGTGCACAGAATCATCGATTACATGGAGGAGACCTTGTGACTTCTGTCAAGTTCAGCTTGAAGACGATTACTGGAAAACACAAAGGCCTATATTTGTAGTTATTTGAATGAATTTTGTTTTCTATATTACTTGCAGCGCCTTTTTCTTAACTGCACATTTTTTGCTTCATATTTAATTTCAAAATATGTATTTTCTCAAACTTCAAGTAGAGTATAGGAACCTGGCCTCTTGGGTACATGAAAGAACGCGAGATTGATGGCAGCTTTAAGCTTATGTCCCGCTCGGAATCTAAAGAGCATATGAAATCGATTAAACTAATATACGTTTATTGTCTAGTAATTGTCATAACGTTAGAACTTACAAGTCAAAATTCCAAGAAATTCGTTCTGAGAGAGTGCATCAGAAATGATTATTTTGATGGGAGCATTTAATAGTGATGAAGAGGAGGATTTTGACGACTGTTGTTGTCGCTGATGATCATCGTAACAAAAAACGTAGCCAATGAATGAGCTGATAGGGCCTAAATGCAGAATTTAAATATGTGGAAGACAGAATTTGATAACAAAGGGGAGGCATCTATATCCAAGTCCGTAAACCATAAAAGAAAATGGAGCATCTGAGTTTCTGCCAAGGAAAGATTCATCTTTAAGTCACAAAAATACTTGCAGCCAAGTAATGAAAGGAAGCTATGCCACTTGCCTTCCTTTGGCCCTTGGACTCATCAGATCTATTGTTGAAGGATGGATTTTGATAGAGCGTAATTGTGTCAGTGCTAGTGATTTATTGGAAAACCAGTGATTGGAGTGCTCATGTGCTAATCGCTTCTATTACTCTACTACTCATTTGCTCGTCATTTCTTGGAGGATGACTGCTCATTTGCTAATTATTTCTTGGAGGATGACTGCTCATTTGCTAATTATTTCTTGGAGGATGACTGCTCATTTGCTAATTATTTCTTGGAG
>JAAAKL020004529.1:0-20807 GCA_010016065.2 Carybdea cf. marsupialis auct. non (Linnaeus, 1758) | reverse complement strand
TCTCTGTTAGCTAACCCGACTCCAGTGAAGTGAGATGAGTTGCAGGCGTCGTGGGTTAGAGAGAGAGTGTGTGTGTGCTTGTAGAGCCAGTTGTGCGTCCTGTGTTTGCTGGAGCGTGCTCACGTCAGGGTCACCATTTGTAATGACTGAATGTTGACATCGGTGTTGTATAATCTCGAAGGTGAAAAGTCGTGGGACCACGGGGAACCGAACCCACGGTCTCCGCATTGCGCAACACGTCGCTTTTCTACTAAGCTACTGTCCCTTACCAACGAGAGAGAGAAATTTGGGATGCCTATTGTTTGGATATTGCGTCACTACAGGTGTCCTTTCACAACTACAAAGCATCCTGTCTCTTTCTAAACATAATGTCAATAAGCAAAATATATCAGCAGGTCTAGCCAACTTTATCCTATTTTAGTTGATCAATATTAAAAACTATTAGGATAGTTGTCTCATAACCTTAACCTGTCTATCAAGGAATGATCTAAATATTTCCATCACACTAGTGGTGGTGGACCGATCACAGAAACGTAGGAAGAATCTCGAACTGGGTGGAGGGGGTCACAACAGTCAAAGGGTACTCTTTCACTTACAGAACACTTTTCTACGTGTTGGATTTAAGAGTGGATAAAAGGGCACGTTTTGCCTATTGCAAAATCTTGGGGGTGCACGTACCCCCAGTGCCCCCGGTTCCTACGTCGCTGACTGATCAGCTGTATCTATATGATCAGACGAAATCAGACCTTTTATGTCCACTTTCCGACGAGACGATATTGTTGGATATCTATACGTTCAAATTATGCGATGTCTCTATGGCACGAAGTTGTCAGTTATTATTTTGCTCTCTTCATCATAAGCTACAATCATTTTTGATCTGTTTTACATTTAAATGCTAATGAGAGAGAGCATATGTTAAAATAATCTTAGGAAGTTTGTTTTCATATTAAGCAAATATTTTTAATTCATCATGCTAATCTGGAGGCAATTGTACCTCAAAGGCCTTTTCGGGGTCAGACGACCACTTATCTGACCTCGATCTGATGTCTTAGTTTGAAATATCTTGCACTCTAGTAATAGTGCCATATTGAGGTCATTCACAAGTTGCGTCATGCATTTGGCAAGGCAGAAAATTATGATAAAATCAGGTATCATGAAGAGGACCGTATTTAGCATTTTGTAATTTAGAGTGACTGGAGGGGCAAGAAACTGAAAACTGTGTATCACATTCTTTTACATTGGTTAAAGTGAAGGTTAATGAGACCTTTCGATTGTATTTCTTTTCCCTTTGATCTCAGAACATAGGTAGACAGAAGCAATACCTGCCTGCCTATCGTGCTGATGAACTGACTGATTGAGTGAATGAATAGCTGGCTGACCGAGCGACTGAGTGACTGAGTGATTGAGTGACTGAGAGACGGAGTGACGGAGTGACTGAGTGACTGAGTGACAGAGTGACGGAGTGACGGAGTGAGGGGGGTTACCGAGCGACCGACTTGATGACTGATTGACAAACTGAATTGATATCAGAAGTTTTATTGACGGGCTGTTCACTCGAACGCAATAATTTTTAGTGTTCAACATAACGTGAGTTGCTTAGGGACTTACTGCAGTCATAAGTAGCGAGAAATTAGTCTAATAGGCCTCTATTTTGATAATTTTAAGCTGATGGTCTGACTCCTCAACCTCTCAATAATCTATAGAGTGCCTTACTGAGTAAGTGATAGGAAGAATGACCAGATGGCTGAGGGAATAGCTAACTGATACACTGATGTACATGTTTACTGATTATCGGATTTTAAATACCCATCGAAATAATCCTTGATTTAATGGCCCAGGCATAAACTCTACGAAAGCATTAATCACCAACACCATCCACCATCCCTAACGTGATTTTCAATTACTACCTGAGCACCTCGATATTGAGCCAGTATGATACATATAAGCGTCACATAGACCAGAGTAAAGCGACACAACTTCTGTATTCCGAAAAGCCTATAGGCACTATTGTAGATCTTCGTTCTTGTCCCAGCCACTTATCTCTAAAAAAGACTCGAACGAGCTTCCCATTGTTTCCAACAGCGAAAAAGTGCAGTCATGAGTACTAGTCCCCATTAGTTAAAATTGCGCGGGAAGGTCCGCTATATTACATAACTTTGGTTTATCAGTTTTGTTTGATGATGACTGAAACGGCATCCAATGACTGACGTCACTTTGTGACGAAAGATACTCGAATCCAGTGTTTTTAGAGATCAGTGGTCCCAACCAGTTAGGGGTTAGCGCCCACTCTCTTCGTCTTATTCTACAACTGAGGAATAAAGTTTTATGTACAAACATACGTAACAGTTGAACTCTTTTGCCAGTCCGGGCATGTTTAGCGGTCCAGCTGCTACTGATCTCTTAAGTCTGAGTTTTAATTGCAGCTAACAAGTAGGATCTATTATTGATGTAGTATGATAACTAAGGAGACAACAGACATCCCACAACCCGATTAACTGAATTCATGAAATTAGGACAGCTGGAGATATTACCAGATCTCTAACCGCCTTTTTCTGCTCTTAAATTTGAAATGACAACCCGTACAAAGTTTAGCAAGCGTGAATGTGTAACAGAGGGGTTTTTTATTCATTGCATGATGTCAGTCATACCGACTAGGGTCTGGAATCTAGTATAGTAAACGTGAAGGAGTGTCCGAGAAATACATGCATCTGTCATCGTTATACAGAGTAAGGTTGTGACCTGACAACATTCCTCAGCCAACCATTACTTTTATTGTTAATTAAAGAGCTGTCTTTGGCTAAAGAGGGATTAAGTTTGATGAATGATGATAAAAAATAGAGAATGTTAACTGCAGAAAGTATCCCTAGATCTGCGTAGTAAGAGGAGCAGCGGAAAGTATTCGGGAATTCTAAAAGTAGTCTGGGAAGGAGTTGAGTATCGGATGTGACGCCTGTGACTATTTCTAAGATAATCACCTGAGCTACACAGTTTCAGAGTTTTGGAGTTTAACAGAGTACATAAGCTATAAACTTTCAAAGTTCAGAGTTTTTACTAAATTATGTAAAGATATATGGAGAACAAATATTATCTTGTCTGACATAGATTCTGGTTCTGACACGATCTTTTAGTAGTATTCAGTACATAGGCGGGCTTTAAAATTGATAATTGTTCCGTGGGAGCTCTGAGTCTCCCTGATGGTCTCGGGGTAATGATATTAGATAGATACTCCAGAGGACAAATACAGTTTAACTTTAACATAAACTGCAAGCACACTGTAGATCAACACGAAAAATGTTTTAAAGTATAGTATCACTTTCAGACAGGACTAATAAAAATCATACCTCGACATCTAGAAGTTGTGTGTAGCGGATGTCGAAGCCTGTTGTCATTACATAAAAAATTATTTGCAAAGCTAAATAACCAGTTGTTGTTTAAAATTGTAATTTTGATTGTTTAAAACTGACGCGTGATAGAGAAGCTGTTTAGCCTTCACAATAGATCATAGATCTTGCTATTGCGGGCAGCTGACACAGAAAGTTCAACTGATTTCTTTCTACCGGTCTGCCATGTGTGGTTCAAGCATATGATTATTAGAACGAAGAGCGATTAAACTCTCCTTAAGAAGATTTCTCTCACAGATAATACTATGTGGTCGAAAGTTTACCACTTTTTTACCATAACCCTTCCCTTATAATGTTCTTATGATGCCTCTTACATTGAAAAGCATTTTACTTCCATTCTGAATACCCTAACTCTATGCTATCTTCAGGTACTCTTACGGTTTTCATATATAAATATCAGTCCATAAAACTCTTCACGAGGCCGGTTGCTTTAACAACTATGTCTGAAATTGACTCCTTTATGAGTATTTTCAAATTCTGCAAGTGTCTGCTTATACTTCAGTTGTCGCAAATATTTTTTTGACATTAGATTAAACATGAATTAGCTCGTAAAAATATCAATCATAATAAAAATGTAAGGAGATTTCATAACTATTCAAGTTCAATGATAGGAGCAGTAAATGTACAATAGGGATAAAATGGCAGACATGAAGAGTACTTATTCGGAACGTTTATACGTCATGGAGTTTATTCTATTGAGTCGGTAAGGCCTATCAGTAACTATCAAAAACAACCTTCGTTATACTTCGTTATACTTTATTCTTCATAGTTGACTCTAATCTGATTTAATATAATCTGAAGAAGGAAGACTGTAGTTAGTTGACCTTGTTTTGCGAATAAACCTTTATGCAGTTGTATAATGGCTTGCCTCCCTATTCAAGCAAAAAAACGAACACACCCAAGTCAATAATAAATTAGTTTTTCTCAAAAGTACAAAATATCAAGTGTCGGCTGCGTGCTTTTTTGTTGATACTGTTTTGTATAGAATTGTATTCAGTGGAATACTCAACGTGCTACAGTAAAATCGTACACCCTAAATTACAAGAGGAAGCAGAAAATGTCTACTGTGCATAGGAACAAGAAGGGTAGCTAGTGGTGTGATATTAAACGAATGATAGTAATACTCAGGGTTACATGACGTGGATTTGATGGGGGACGTAAGATACAAGTGAGGTACTTTTTAATAAACTTCCAGAAATGTCAGGATATGTATAACCCTAGTGTAAACTATTTAGAGGTAATTAGTGATATCTATATTACCATCATATACCAGTAATGAGGTATCTGGGAACGGTTGATATCTAGCTTTACTTACTATTTCCAATTTTAGAGCATCTCACTAACATACTTGTCTTATAGATAGCACCCCTTTGTTGACAGACCGCTAGCTCCTTTTAGATAAATGGCACCATTTAAGTAAAGTAATAGTAAGCTGCCTTTGTCTTGCAGCATTCCCGTTACAGTTACATTCAAAGGCGCTTTACAGCTGACATTTACGCCACACCTCAAACTTACCTCTAGCGGAGACGTACGAAGAATTTCAAACTTAAAGAGGGGGGTACAACAGTCAAAGGCACCTTTTCACTTACAGAACACTTTACTGCATGTTGGATTTAAGAGTGACTAAAAGAGCACTTCTTGCTTATTTCAATATATTTGGAGGCATGTGCCCTCAGTACCCCCTGGTTTCTACGTCCCTGACTGTTAGTAATCAGGGCAAGACTCGGCGAATTAGTGCTTTTTGCCATCGTAAACATTTACAGTTCCTCCTGTCTAGATAACTATGGATGCTCTTCAAAGTACGGCACAGTTGTTTCAATTATTATTCTTCACTCAAAATGATAACGGTTTGCAGGAAGGTAATTTAAGCAAAGTGCTTCAGATATTTGTAGCGTATTAGCCAGTGAAGAAATATTAAGTTTTGCTAAATCAACTGGCCGATATCACTTAGCACGCAGAACTATATTTAACTTGATTCACAAATCATTCCGTACACAGGCCAGTAGTGATTTAAATCCACGAGAGCCTTGTGTTATTAACAAAATCAACGAAAACGTTTAACTTAAATGTGTTCCTTCGTCAATCTATTTAAAATAATTGGTAAAAATGAATTCTCTAAATCTTCGTCAAGTACGTCACACAAAGCTGAGCATGTGAGGAAGAAGTCACAAAGTTTCTAAAGCAAATTCATATTCAAAATTTATTCTGGCCAGTTATTAGCAGGATAACAAGAAGCCCGTTTTTGCATGCTTTAGGTTTACGTTTAACAAAAATTGACACAAGAAAAACCAGCGTCCACCATAGAATTCTGTGTCTCTGTCGTTACAAAACCGTTGTTTACAATAATCAATTTTACTCAAAAGGCGAACAACCTTGAGGTTCATTAAAATTTATAGTGACTGCGTAGAGGTAGCGAAAATACTTTTATTCCGAAGAACTGTTTTGAAAGTTGCCATAGTTAGAGGCTACACAATGAGGTACCCAACATCACAGCAGGTCTGAAATCAAATTTATCAATGTTTTTAAGAAAGACGGGAGACTTGTAACGGTGGTGAGAAAACAGGGTGATGTTTCAAAAGTAACATGGAATTAAGGAGAACAGAATGATGCGATAAAATGGAGATGACGTCAGAGAGGGATGTAGACATGGCTTAGGTTGGAAAATGTGGAAATAATCAGATAATGCACTGTCAAAACCCGATGTGCTTTCTCGGTAGAATATTATAAAGGACCTTAGATTCAACGAAATTAACAACGGAGTTTTTTCAGAATAGTAATTGTACTGAAAGATGGAAGCAGTCCTGAGAACCAGACTTCCTCGGCTAATCCATTTGCACACGAACGTATCACAATTTAGGGTCTGTTATTCTCGGTATTTCATGTAAAATTCATTGATTGGATTAGATATTTATCTGAGAAGCTGATAAGTATACAAGTTGAAGATTAAGGTGAGTAACGGCTTCATTTGCTACACGTTTCCGCCAGACAATGTTCACATGGATCATCTTGAGTAAGGCTAAAATACACTTAAAATAGGCAGCCGCAGACACAATTGTCAGACTTCATTTCTACACTGGACATAGATTTTTGGACATTCTTTTCCTGAGACCATTAAGACTTCTTATTTTCCCAACGGGTTTGAATATTTTTATCTGTATTTGCCACCACTTCTCACATGCCTCACATTGTTGACATGGTATACCATTGTGTGGTTATTTCGAATTTTCCATTTCCTTTATCTAGCGAGCAAAAAAGCAAAACAACTCAACTTGTAGTAGTATTGGTCTCATTAAACTTCGCATATCGACGTAATGAACTATTACATACACCATTAAAGTAATCAATAACGCTATGTACATTGTTTCAAGTAAAAACATTATCAATTTCAACTTGACAATTATCAGAGGATGAAATTCTCAACCCAACTCCATAACCCAACTCTACAAACTTCCCAACATCGGCAGTCCAACTAAATGTTACCTCCTGCTTGATTGACCTTGCTTACTTCTGCTTCCATCTACCACATCAAATTGCTTTGAATTGAAGTTATCAAGCAGTCAACACTGGAGTACCCAGGAGATTGGAGGTATGCCCTCAAATGTAAAGACTCAATCAATAGAGAGTGCATAAAGTTTACGTTGGCGACTCTCCTTGTACATAGTGTTGAAAAATTAAGAAGAAATGCCGCTCCTTCCATCGGGCCATTCTAGATTCTCACCTTGACAGCTTAAAGTAATATGACTAGTAGAAGATCTTTTTCCTTCCTATTTACACATTGTTTCTTTATTTGATAGTAACCAAAAAAAAGCGGAATCAGAATGTCAATGAAAACAAAAATCTTTTAAATTTTAAATTATTTTAACGATCTTTTCATTTTCTTCTACCTTCACGTAACTGTTTAGTTTACTAGACCTTACATCACTATAAAAAGTTAAATCTCGATGTAAACTTTTTAATTTCTTTTCATATTTAAATTGTGTTTCCCGTGCAAACTACTCTAAAGATCATATCAATAAACCGAAGCTCAAATTTGAAAGGAAACTTAAGGCATGGTTCCAGTTGTGGCTTTCGTGGCCTTACCTTTATAAAAAACAAAAAACAAAAACAAAACCCGTATTGGTGACACCATGGGTTCATGTCACACACTACAAAAAAGTGTGTACTGTATGTCATTTAAACCCCCCCATAAATAACATTGACAAAGAGCTGTTGTGGAGGGTAGGTCGCAGGATGGCCCTTATGGCCTCAGCCGCTCTCCTCTTCGACTTGAATACTCGTTTATTCTCGTTAACTGTACATAGCCTGAAATTGGAGCAAAGACGACGCCCTGTTCCTTTACAGCCACGATTGACAGTTTTTTGTAAAACTTCATTTAAAAACACTTGATGAACGTCACAGTAGGATCACTTAGTACTTAGTCAACTTAATACTTTTTGTTTTAGAACCTCAGCAATGATTAGATTCTTGACTCCAAAGGTTAGTGCGGAAACTTGCGGGCAATCAACACGTATACCCCTGAAGCCACACACAACAAGCCACATGATTTTTCACCTTTTTATAACACCAATTTCTACCTTCAGTCATTACAAACATTGACCCGAGACAAGAGCACGCTCCTGCAAACACAAGACGCACAACTGGCTCTACAAACTCACTCACACACACACACACACTCTCTCTCTCTCTCTCTCTCTCTCGCTCTCTCTCTAACCCACGACGCCTGCAACTCATCTCACACATCACTGGAGTCGGGTTATCTAAACACAAAAACTATCAAGCCTCGTGTCTTTACTTCTAGCAGGGGGCTGTGTAGTGACCCAATACCTAACAATAGGTACCTCAAGGTTTTCTCTCTGTTGGTAAGGGGCCTTAATGGAAAAGCGTCGTCGTTGTGCAACTGCGCAGACCGTGGGTTCGATTCCGGTGGTCTCTCGATTTTTCACCTTCGAGATTTTATCACACCGGTGCCAACCTTCAGCCATTACAAGTACTTTTCATCTCTCGGTTAGTAAGTTTTTTTCGATAATAATACCGATATGGAATGCATTCAGTCTCTTGGAAGGTTGTCAACATTCTTTTTAAAGAATGTGCATCGTCTTGAGCGTAGCCCTACAAAAATAAAAAAAGTAGGTCGTATCCAATAATTTGGGTAAATACGATAAAAATCGTATAAAAGTCAAAGGCTTTTACAAGCTCCCTCTAGCTGTATTTTGTGAACTGTTACGGCCTCGATTAGGTTCATGGCCGTATGATCGGTGCCTTGAGAGATTATGGATTCATGATCTCTGGTGCCTTAAAATAACATAATCAATCATGAAGTAATGCGTTTGAATAAATCATCGTGGGAAAGGAACCCTTAACAAAAGGAATCTAGCAAAAGCATCCATTTGTAGATTGCCCCCTGCCCATCATTCATCTGACAGCGTAAAGAGTGCAGAGAAATATCCATAAATGCACTGGAAAGAATTCGATATCAGTTGCTTTGACGTGATGAATGGATCTCAATTGTGGGTATGGATGTCCGGACTTCTAAACTCGTCAGCATTCCCCTCAATCGCACACCGCTGTAAACCTCCGTCAAAATGAAGGGTTTCCTAGGTATTGGTATTAAAACAATAAAGCAGCCGGCCAGCGTGTACGAGGTTTCTTAAGAGTAATTTACCTCCCGCACGGAGCTAACTGGTTTTCTCCACCGTTCCTTCTTACATCGAGTGCACTTGTGGGTAGTTTCCAATTGAACGAGCGTGGAAGTACCTTGTTTGCTCATTGTTAAATCTACTCTGTACCCCGTGACAGATAAGGCTAACCTTGGTGCGCTTAATGTTAATAATGTTAATTGTTTCCATTAAGAGAGGGTTCTGTAAAGTTATCCAATTTCAGCCTAGAAATCAATTATTAGCACAACATAAAAGTTGTTTGAACTGTCCGAAGACAAAACCTTATACGATAACCCGCCATGCCAATGCTGATCCTTTTCACTAAAACGACCCCCTTACTGATACAAGTTCATTTTTTGCCCTCTCTGTCAGAATGTTAAGCAGACAAAACAAACGAATACCGTATTTTCTCTAATAAACGCCGCACGTCCAGCCAAACATTTGAAATCAATGCCGATCTCCAATCAACCCCGCATCATGGAAAGGGGCGAATTAAACCGGGCCAAATTTTTAAATTTCACATAAATTTCACAAAAACTAATGAAGTTTACATTGTGTGAGATGATGTTTAACTTGTAATGTTTTCATTTATCATACAATCTTTTGTTCTGTTTTTGAAACATTAGTTGTTTTACCAAATTAGTCATTTTGTAATAAACGCCGCCCTCTAATAAACGCCTCACCTAAAACTTGGATTTATTAATAAACGCCGTGGAGTTTATTAGAGGGAACACGGTAGTGTTCATGGACGTTGACAGAAATGGGTAATGGCAGTGGCAGTGGCAGTGGCAGTGGCAGTGGCAGTGGCCGCTTATAATTTTGTCTTTGGTAAGGGGATTGTTAGCTATTTTACTCTTACAAGGAAACACGTGTTGCTTATAATGGGGTCTTAAATAATCCTCTTAACAGCATGCCTCATAACATTAAAAAGCAACCATTAACGACATCTAAAGAAGTGTGCTTTCTAGCAGATACAACTGCCAAATGAACAATAAAATCCCTAATATGTACCCAACAGAAGCGCTTTACACTGTTCTGGGGAAAACAGAGCAACTCCTGTTCGTGTAATTTTTGTGATGTAATTCTCTCTCAATTACTCGGTTTACTAAACGTGCCGTCGGTTTGACCACGAGCTATACTAGCGCCCTAGTACACAATACACGAATCTGTTGATGCTAAGACCTAGAACAGAGAAATGTTTACTAAGTTGTTTTTTTAGTATGCCATCATAATTTATAGAATCTGCCAAAGATCCCACCTCTGATGAACAGATGTCAGCTACCGTTGAGTAGCAAATGCGAGCTGTTATGTAGCGTGATAAACAGCTCTAACAATAAAATAGAACGCCTGATAAGCCGTGATTCTCAGCCTGGGTTCTACCTAAGGTTGCCAACTGTACGGTATTCTATCGTACAATACGGTAATTTAGGATGCTTGTACGGTATACGATAAAGACCCCTACAATACACCACAATGTAGGGTATTTCAGAGAACTTGAATAATTCACCAAAAAAGTACAGCGTTTTCTTTAACCCACAGTCAGCTCTGCCAGGCGCGCACTGGTATCCAAAGCCTCTTTAAATCAAAGGCTTTAGAGAAAGGAATGGACTTCTTACTTCACTCTGCCTGTTGTGAGGTCTGACCCCCTCCTCACTAAATTTTCACGCAAGTGCGCATACTTAAAAGTTATTTAAAATGCGGATTTTATTGTCTTCAAATACTTTTGAAGCTCGAGCTTCTTTATGGGCGTGAACATGCCCCTTCCCTCTTTCCTCCTCCTAATGCAGTATTTTCGGCAACCAAAGTTGACAACCGTAGTTATAACACCCACCAGAGGGGAATTGAAAGCCAGAAGGTAGAATATATCAATAAAGGGGAAAGGGACGGACTATCAGTTGGGGGGAAATGAGTGCCTCTTAGTAATGCTAATTTCTTTCGAGATAATTCCCGATCAAACACTTGCAAATTTTCAAAGATGAGAAAAGTTTACAATAAGTTGGCATCTTGTACGCTGAAAAAAAAGAGTATTGGGGTAGCCATCAGGCTATAATACAGGATAAAAATGCCGATTTCCAAACGTTTCTAGCATTGTGAAGCACCCTCCGTTTATTGACAGTTGATTCTGTAATCTCTTTTTTAAAACTGCTGAACATCGCCTAGTAAAAGGTGGACATCAGACATTCAGCGATTTATTGCATTACGTGAAATGAAATGTTTAACAAATGAATATGACGTAATGGGAATCGGAGTTTCAGTAGGAAGGGAAAAAGGTGTCAGTGCGATGTGGATTATGTAAAAGATAGATAAAAGATACTCACAATCGAAATCCTCAAAGCTCACAATGTCTTCTGCGTGATCCAAGTCTTGGGAAGAGTCCATGAAACCATGCAGGATGAAAGAATACTTGTTCGCAGTACACTCAAACTAACAAAGAGACGACCTGAAATATTTTTGATGTGTCAAGGAGTAGAAATAGAAAGGATTTGGTCAACAATTGTCTGCAGTTGGGTGCTTCAATTTGCATGTCTCAAGTCTTGAACGTTGACTTGTAGCTTTATGCAATACTACCCTCCTTGTAGCACAGACAGCTAACGCCCACATCACAACTGAGACACTTATAAAGCCCGCTGTTGCAGAAGTTTTGAAGACGGCCATGAGCAAAGATCCCGCTTCAGTTAAGAACTACCTGTCACTTGGCAATCATACTGTAACACGTAGCACTTTTCAAAGGGCTATTTTTTGCAAACAGCAACTGATAGGTGGTTCACGGTCCCATGAAAAGTTTACAAATCGATAAATGACATTCTCGAGCCTTATTACTCGGATGTATTTGATCTTGTAAGTCAGGTATGGAAAGAAAAAGTACTATGTCTTTTGAGATTAGAGACTGACAAAAGGGTAGAGACATCGTTCGATGATGTAAGGAAATGATATACCGATTACCAAATACAAATGCACAAAATAAAGCAACTGCCTACATATGATGCAACATCAGTGGTTTGGCAGATATGGAAGATTTATGGCAAGCATGAAGAAAAAAATCCTGGTTTATTAGCAATTCATTACGTCATTCATTGACAACACGTATCAGCTAAAAGCCTAATGCAAGCTATATGTGACACTGTCTTGGGCTATCAAATCTTTCAACAAGATCAAAGCACACCCTTTGAATGTCAATCTGATCAGGAAGCTATGCAGTGACAAAAGGGAGCATTAAAGCGGCTACTGCTCTACACTGATGTTATGTGCCTATCAAAAGGCGCCTTCCTCAATCGGTTTTGCAACCTTACAGACACAGTCATAGAGTTTTGCAGTCGACTACTTGCAAAGACATTGCAGGTCAGTCAGTGTCACAGCAGCACGGTACTGCATATCTCAGCGATATCTCTGAACACATGAGTGGCCTTAACCAACAATTGCAAGGAGAGGCAATGACAGTCGATACGCGCATTCATCAACAAACTTAAACTGTGCAAGGGCTGTATGGGAATAAGTGAGCTCATTCATTTGTCAAAAGTGAAGAACTAAACTAATTGCTGATGATCTACAGGAGTATTCTGATCATTTGCAGAATTTGCAAGATGACATGACCAAGAGTAGACATTTTGGCACAGTGCATGCCTACTCAACTGCAACCATTTCCTGCCTATGAAGTTAAGAGCCTCCTACTTCTTATCCCTTATAAAGACTCTTCATTGCTGACCTTAACTTTCCAAGTGATAACAAGGGTTCTCATTAGGCATCTGTGTTGCAAGACGTCCAACTTCACATCATCTTTTGCTAAATGTTTCCACGTATCTACTGCATAGGTGTGAGTTTATGTAACTCTGGTTTCAAGCTATCTAATGTTTATCAGGACTGGCTTCTGCTTGGGTTGCCCTTGTTTATGTTGCGTCTTAACACTAGGGTCCTTTTTGCAATTCGTCACTTAACATCTGTTTCCACATCTCCACTTGATCGGACACTTTCCAAGGAGGCTAGATCTTCTACTTCATTGAGTCTTGTCTTTTCTATGAATTTGATAAATGTGTCACTCTATCAGAGTTCTCAAATTATATTTATGTTTACTCTATGTCCTACCTGTTCAGCTTTTTCAGCCAATTTATTATAAATCATTTGCATTTTGGGACATCCATCTGATATTAGTCCAAAATGATCGTCAAAATCTAGTCATTTAGTTCATTTTGACTTATGTGTACTGATCTATAAGAGACCTTTAGCAGTTTTATAAACGTATTTACTACTTGTTATCCCTTTGTTTCAACATACGTTTGAATTCAGTCTATCTACTTCAAATTTTGTTTCTTAAGAAAGTTATATTTACCTTATGCTTTGCTAGGGCTATGTTATTTTAGTGCCTTATTTTTGCACTCCCTGCTTTGCGCCCTAGATGTGATCAAAGACAGGAACCTTTAATCACTACCGGTTTTTGGCAAGAGGGGGCCCTGTGCCGATAAGTGATTTGGGAGCCCTTTTCTCGCTACGTCACTGAAACAGTTTACTCTGGTATCATATGTATAAGACTGACAAGGTATGATTGTATTTATTTCTCTAGCTTCCGAATGTATTGACGCAGTTCTTAATTTTAGTTAGTGACAGAAGTCTCAGAGGCATCTCTTTCTACTGACATGTGTTGCAGCTCTCTATTATCCTACAACTCTTTACGGTATCATCGATCGATCGTCTCAAAGATAAATTTCTGACTGATTACAGCCTACATATAGATTGATCACCAACGGACAGTGATCTAAAATTACTATCCGATAAAACACCTCCACGAAATGGCATGCATGCAAGTTACTACCCCACAAGTGCGAAGTTCTGCGTAGCCTCGCTCTGGATTGAACTTTGGCAATGATTAGGTGATGTCCTATGACTTTTGTTCTATCCAACTTAAATACCTCACTGTTCTTAAACAGTCCACGGGGAAGCCTAATACGTTCCTAACTTGTTCTTAAATTTTGGAGAGAATCCAGGTCCGTCCCCGAATCAAAATAAAGAGTGTATAGAACATGATTTCTTAAGTATTTTCGGTGCCAGGCTAGAAAAGTATCCACATTTTCTTCGCATGCAACTGAATTTTTACCTTCCACTTTTTGCCGCACACATAGAGTTTTCTTTATTGTAAAAGTTCACATCTTATGCTTACCTGTATGAATTAATGAGATAATTGGCTTACTTACTTCGGTTCGATAATATAGTCATAAAACCCAGTTATCGTTCTGATTTCATTCTATAAGTTTAGAAGTCCTGTCTTAAACTTTGTTTCTTTGCTTCGGCTCTGTCAAAGCGGTAAAATTTTTAGAATAGAAAAATTGAATGGAAAGATACCGGGTATTAATCAGTGCAAACGACACACTGATGAACAAACTCAAACCTGCCACTGTTAACGAGATTTATATTATAACTAAAACGCTTCATGCTGGTGACTGTGAACCAAAAGCCAGAACTGGTACCACATGTTAAAACGATAAAATCTTTATTAAGAATAGTGTATAAATTATTCGCAGCTCACAAGCGTGGTATTTACATTGAAGAAAATATCCCGATCTCGAAGAAGATTCAAAACACCGGAAAAAAGCTTAAAACAATATTTGTGTGTTTAGTACTTTTCCCGAGCCGGATGAAAATGGTTCGCAGGTCGCCGTATTAGCTCTTTATGTTCAGCAGATAAACATCAGCATCAAACTCGACGGAAGTGCTGAAACCTCTTTTCGCTATGTGACTTGACCATAATAAAACTGTCACACGACTTTTCAATTTCTCCGTTCCCCATTTAGAGTTGCAAAGTATTGTCGAGTATGGAGAATTTGACATCATAACTTTTGAAAAGTCGGGCTATTAGAGAGAAGTAGTTGAGCAGGTTTTGTGGGAACTATTATCGTAAACTCACAGATGCGAGTCTCTCGAATAAACCAAGGCAAAAGTTTTGGAAAGAATTGAATCCAAGGTTAGCAATCATTCGAAAATAGCGTGCCTATGTATGAGCAGTACATCACTATCACAGTGGCCAGATGATCTCACCATAGTCCTAGTGGACTATTGTTATAATATTCTCATGACTAGTATTATAAATCTATAATTGTTAAAGTCCGGCTGGGGTCTTTCTCTTTTTTCAGACAAATAACGTTTATCCGACTGCCTCCTAGGGTTTCCGTCTTTCCAAATTATCACAAGTGGACTGGGTGAAACCTGTGATTGTAGTAAGGTGAAGTCAATGCTTCCAGCCGTGGGATAGGATCTTATTCATTGTTTTGCTAAACAAACTGATGATTGCACATACTTCACATTGAGGCCAAATAGATTTTATGTAATAGTGGAGACTAAAATATGCCCAGATCATCCACTTCGAATCAAGTGCCTGTTGTTCAGAGTTCCAAGTTCTTCGCGCGTGTCTTAGGTTACCGACCCTTGTTTTAGAAAATGCTTGAAAGTAGGGTACGATAAACTTCAAGAAACAATTTATGTTAACTAGAATCATATATGCTTCAAGCAAGGAAAAATGTACCTGAGGCAGGCGAGCGAACACACATGCGTGGGATTTAATCACTTTTTACACTCATTCTATTGAAAAAATGTGATAACAAAGGTTTACGAACATGGTTCATTGTCGCTGTGCTATGTACATAGGCTATTAAAAGCCTAAACTTGAATCTCTTTATGGTTCGTCTTGTTACTTAGGTTATAATTGAGTTCGTATGACATTGATGCACTTCGCGTGCTTGCACCTGCTCTTGCGGTTCTCTGTCGCAATGGTTGACGGTACCGTCTGAAAGAGAGATCTTGCTTTAGGGTTTTGAGCTAAAACTGTCAGAAAATTACGATCTGTGATACTCAATTCAGATTTGATTGTTATTGCCGCGGCATATCAATACTAAAACTCAAAGTAGAAAGAAGCATTGTTCACTGCCCATAAAACTGCGTTAAGTCTTTGCTGCATCTCATAGGCATACAACGAAATCATCATAAGAAAAGACGTGTGAGAACGCTGTTCAAATGTTAAGAGACCAACTTAGAATCGAATACAAGCAGGAAGATAAGATATTGGCAGATTATCGCAGTACTATGGGTAACGGCTAATGTTGGCCTGTCCAATAGGGTGTGGCCATTTTTCAATCAATCAAAAATGCATCTTTAAAATTGCTATCAAAGTTGGGTACTTTTACTGGAATCGGTTAGTCTTTACCAGCGGCTTTTTGCAAGCACTTTAGGAATATCTATCTTTGCCCAATGTTGAAGATGATTATTGTGGCGATTGCTTACCTCGTCTCAGTTTAAAGCAAGCCTTTGTCAATTTGAAATATGATAAACGTAAAAATAAGTGCTAAGATATATTTTACATTCGATGCTCTTTATTTGTGCCTCATAAAAGCAGTTGACATTCTAAGTGCTTTTGCCTCTTTTCACGTTGTTTGTGGATTTATCTTCGCAGGGGATATTGATGACCTAATCATCATTACAAGTGGGGGAGGGTAGGGTCGAGCGTACTCGGACTCCTTGGACAATTTTCCTCCACTCTTCCCGTTCCTGCATCTCTATCGCGAGTTCTTCCTTTCTTAGCTTAGTATCCCTGTATAGTTGCTCCATAGATATCTCACGTTGGCGACCTGTTGATCTTATGCCGTGTTTGGGCTCCCATAGCAACAGGTGATGTAATGGTTCTTCTGGTCTTCACTAAACACGACATATGAACCTCAGTATTCTTGTTCTGATGACATAAATTACTAAATCTAAGCGACCATATAGTTCTTCATTGTTTTTTTCTCTTTCCAGGAGATATCATCATTACAAATTTAATGCTTTCCATCAAAAAAAATATTTAATAAACTTGAGGGGCAAATCAGAAAGTTCCATATGGATTGGTAAAGTCGTTAAAGAGATATCCGAAAAGATAGAGAAGCAGACCGAGTAGTCCCTAGCTCCCTCAATTCTGGATAGAGTTGACTTACTAAAAGAAAAGATTATTTCGTTGCGTAATCAAAGATTTAAAAACTCGCATATTGAATATAAATTTGAATTAGAAATTGATATTTATATCTAATGAAAACCAGTAACTTTATAGCTGTCGTATTTTATACTCCCACACTCTTTTAGATGTAAAAAGCAAGAGGTTGAAGTCTGTAGAAACAGGCTTTTGTAGCTGAAAGACTGTCAACCATAGAAAAAAAGACGTTTACCAAAGTCTTATTTTAACCCCCTCGTTTACAGATTTCTTACCACCACCACCCTGCACCCTATTGTGCGAAACGATCTGGTCTAGTCTGCTCTGAACAATAGTTGCACTCCTACAACATCCCTACCGCTCTCATTCCGGGTCTCATCAACGGTGGAGATAGATAAGAGGATGCCTATTGCCAGCCTTGTTTCTGCCCCATGCAATAGTCTGAATCCAACCCGTATTCATTAAAAAAGGGTCTGGTGAAATTTTTTTGTCATCTCATGCATTTAGGAGCCGATTATTGGAGAAAATATAATTTTGAAAGCTAAAGGTTCGGTTTTTGAAAACCCGACAGGCAGTAGTATTGAGCAACTTAGCCGGATTCCCTCTTAACGTAGGTAATCAACAGTCTCGGCGGCTGGATGGGTGTTGTAGCCTCTCCAATGATTTCCAAGGTGATTCACAAATTTTAAGAGGATTTACGTCTTTTCCTGGCCAAATGCTTGGAACATTGAAATCTTTCGGGTGAAAACGATTTAGTCCCCCCCCCCCCCCCCTCACGCCTAAATCTTTGGCGATTACGGCACTGATGAATTCACCAAGATACTTGAGAATCTGACGAAACGGTTTTGAACCGGCAGTTTCCTCAAGTACGCCTTCTTTCATTCTCCTCTTTCCATAGTTCGAAAGTCGGTGCTGTCATAGAAATGGGGACCCTATCTCTATAAATGTTGACAAAAAAGGTAAAGAAAGAGTTCGGTGAACGCATTGTTTTATGTCGGCTCCGTTCGTTTTGCGTTGGTAGTTTAAGTGCCTGTGTTTTATGTGCCTATTTTTATCTATCTGATAAGTGTTTGTCGGACCAAAGGAATGGTACAATCTTGTTTCCTCGAATTCAGAAAAAGGTGTCCCCCGTGCGATTAAACAAGTACCAGTCGGGGTTAAAAGTTTCAACAGACAAGTAACAATAGCTAAAAATAGATTCGTGTCGATGTTTGCTGTTTTAACAATATCCCATATATCATCCTGAGTTACTTTTTCCTAGTCCTTTTCAGATCAGCAGTTATTTGTTTAGTTCAATCTTGTTTTTGTGATTAGCAGGTAACAACGGATAAAGGCCTCATGTGGGTGTTTTGAAAGAAACTCGACTTTAATAAAGTCGTTGTTTACGATGACAATAAATTTTGGCACTTTCTTCGTGATGATGAACTCCTCTGTGACCATTGACCCCCTGATAACCAGATGATGAATATGACACAGAAGAGACCTTGACTTCCTGGTGTCCTCCATTTATTCTTCGGGACATCTAAGGGTATAGTGTTAAGAACTCAGTGTTTCCTTTATCGCTCTATGGTCTGGTGAATTCTACAAACTGAAGAGCTTTAAAAGACGCAAACAGTCTAGCTTCAGTGCTTTACATCCGTCTGTGTTTTTCTTGCGTAGGGGGAGAACTTGAATGCCGAGTTTGTTGATGGAGATTCCGCGAAAAGACTCTTCGATCAAAGAAAGGATCTTGTTGCTGCAAGCCTTAACAACTGTTCATTAAGGATCGGGGAAGGATGAACAGCAGTTTTAGTTTATATGTGTTACCATCTACCGAGTACATTTTTGAAAGACAATCATCATCCACGGTCTCATTTGTCTTGGAGTCGTCATCATGGCCTTCTTCATCGAGTTCTTCCACCAGTTCTATGTTTGGAGATCGATTTGTTGGGGTGACACCGCGTACATCAGGTACAGACAAAAAGGAAGCAACAATCAATGCATCTTCAGTCAGTGTTGGATTTACACAGCTATTTTCAGGGAGTGTAGTAGGCAGAGATGACCTAAACAAAACTAAAAAAACTACTGAGGACGACAAGGGTAAGTTTTGTAGTTTTAAAATCGATAATGATCGTGCTCGTGTTCACTTGATAGCTTTGCTATTTTCAATACCTTGCACGGTTCTCGGATAATACTTTCCTTGTTTCCTTTTACCGATGGCTTTGTTGCATGAAAGAACATTTCGATGAAGCCCAATGAGGCGTACTATGTGCCACATTACGCAGCATTCCGATGTTTTGAACTTCGACTCACTCTACTGTTAATTTTTAAGATTCGTCTCATCCACGCTTAACGCGTCACCGGCATGTCGTGATCACCTTGGCGAAAAAAGTATTGTCCCCTTCCAATTTTCCAATTAAGAGGAGGTCTCTTGAATGTAAACCAGGTGATACATGACTTTGTGATCCAGTCACGAGGCACAAGATATTACATGTGCTTCATATTTGATATTTAGGTATCTTATTAACACATTTGTCGAACTGAAGTAGGAATCAACGTTATTCTGACGAAAAAGTAAAGCTTGCATCAGAAACTTAAGTCTGCGTCGGACTCTTAATTTTGTTTTTATTTGACAGTCATTTATCCTACTTCAGAAATCGAAGTCGTATGTTTGCAACAGGATCTATCTGTCTTCTTATGGTTGTTAACAGATTTCACATCAAAGAACAGATGGCCCCTCCTTTTATTATGTCACGCAGTGTCTCTATCGTAGGCTTGTACAGCTGGAAATGGATTATTTGAAGAAAGGGGTCAAATATATATAGGAGTTGTCGTTCAGATAGATTTCACATGTCTGTATCCGAAAGAGATTTTGGCATTGTATTTTCTTTTGACATTATTAAATGCCCCTTCTCTTGATAAAATTTAGATGCTCGTAATATTTGGTACTTGTTTACAGATTTGCTATAGAGGTTTTCGTTTGGGAAAACGTTCTGGACTGAGTATTATCTGCAAGAGTTGCACATAGAAATCAAATTGCCTAAAGTCGTTAATAGAGATGTTAAAGTAGGACCAACAACGGAGACGTTAAAGTATGCTGCTACAGAAGGGAGGGATGGAACTTGTACCCCCTCCTTTTATATACTCGTGTATATCTATAGATA
Organism: Carybdea cf. marsupialis auct. non (Linnaeus, 1758); assembly: GCA_010016065.2. Classification (NCBI taxonomy): domain Eukaryota; kingdom Metazoa; phylum Cnidaria; class Cubozoa; order Carybdeida; family Carybdeidae; genus Carybdea; species Carybdea cf. marsupialis auct. non (Linnaeus, 1758). The sequence goes on along the minus strand of JAAAKL020004529.1, from coordinate 664 downwards.
TAGACATAGGTATATAAAATATTATATTTATATATTTATATATTTATATATTGGTTGTTCATGTTAGGAATTAGGAACAAACTTTCCTGGAATGCTCAGGCTTTCCAGGTTGCTGGAAACCTTGTCCCACCAGAGACACATACTGACACAAGTGCAATGCTAGTAGGGTCTGGGTGGGCTATGTAGGCATGAATGCAGGGTAACATTTCTCGAAAGCATGTATCAGTACATATCAGTATGAACAACACCAAGAATCATTTAAACAAGTGTAAAACAATCCTGATTCCAAAACTTTCTGAGTGTCCGGGAATTTATTGACTTCACTGCTTATTAATGTCATCCCTCCCTTCTGCAGTAGCAATACTCACCAACAGTCATGGAATAAATATTAAGTCAATAAACATGAATGCATGTGGTGCTAGCACAGATTTAACCCAGGACTTCTCCCATCGAAAATGCCAATGAAACCACTGCACTTAATAGTGCAATGTTTTGTTAAATGGACAAATCCAGGAAGTTTATTCCAAATCTTGACCACCACCACCAGCCTAACTTTTCCCCCCACTGTCAGATTATCAGTGCCATTTCCATGTATAAGTAATCAGTAAACTGCATATAAGCACATATAAACACATACAAACTACATGTATATATATATATATAT
>JAAAKL020004528.1:0-20813 GCA_010016065.2 Carybdea cf. marsupialis auct. non (Linnaeus, 1758) | reverse complement strand
GCACTAGATAGAGAGACATACAGATATATATATATATATATATATATATAGATAGATAGATACATAGATACTTAGATACATAGATAGATGACTTGGTGGAGGGTCGATTTCTAGACGATTAACGTGTCAATGTATGGCTAGATTGGCTAGTTAATGTAGGAATGGATGCTTGGATAACGGATAATTGGTAAGTTCATGACTCAATGGATGGATGGATGGATACATGGATACATGGATGGATGGTTGGATAAATTGATGCATTGATTTTTGAACGAGGGCAATGATAAATAGGTAGGCTTCAGAGCAAATCTTTGCACAGTTTGGCAATGAGGAAATGAGAAAAACTCTATATTTATATGGATCCTTGCTAGTTTTATTTAGCATAAGCAAAAATTCCTATTTTAAGCAAGAGTGTTGAACAATTGAACGCCTATGTAACATACAAGTCTCTAAATAAATTGCAGAAGTGATGTATGCGATTGTATAATTGATGCCAAGAATACTTACAGCACGTAGTCATCTCCCAACGGTTAGCTCCATTTGGTTTCTCTCTAGCACTCGGACACGGGATATCTAGATTTCTATTTCCTATCTTTCTGTTTTTATATATATATTACTTGCTTACACTTCCTGCTTACTTTCTCCACCGGTATTTGTAATTCATACATAACACTCATCTGTTCAACAAGTTTCCAACAAATTGTGATTATATTTTATCTGTGCAGACTTGTTTTCAGGGCATTAATGTTAGACAATCAGATCTGCTACCACGAGGTCCCTACCCACCGCAGCCCACCAAAAAGCAATATTCTAAGCTCCAGAAAACGATTAAGTATTGAGTTTATTGACAATAAGTTCACATTATTATGTCGAATTGTCAGTAGGTCATGAAAGCTTCTTCTAATCTACCTACCTAATACCATATTGTGAATAGTTTCATCTGTCAGTTTATATGTTGTGTAAATACTTACAAGTAATGTTGACGTCTGTTTGAACATTTCAATGATTATTTACAGCTACATTTTCTTTTGTTTTCTATCGAATAAGTTGTCATGCTGTGCAAGAAAATCAGAGTTTGTGACGTTTGGGTCACGTTGGGTACGTTGGGCTTAAACAAGAGTTCGTTTACGATGGGAAATGTTCGACAAATCTTAGGCCTTATGTAATTGGCGCGAGTTCTTTGTTGGTTACGTTCATTTGGGACACACACAAAATCACACAAAGTAGACACAAAGTAGCAATCATAATCACTGAAGTAGATGGCGAAATAATCAAAACTCTCGTCAACAGAATCTTAATTATTAATCATTAATTGGTTACGCACTTATTAAAAGTATTGTTAAAGTCAAATTTGTTTACTTGATAACCTTGTTTTCTTATTTGGGTATTGTAGATTTATTTGCATACAACATGTAGAGACCTCAAGAATAAAACGCATTACTAATCATGTTCTGCATCAGATCTTCAGCAAATATTGATGTCAATAACAGTGGCATTCTGATTTACTTTTCCTTATTGACACGTATATCCACTTCATTGATGATGATTTTATGACTCTTGGAACTTGATTCCTCCAGTCACCGACTGCCACATTTCAAAACTTAGATGTGTGATAAAATTAAGGAACAAGACTAGGTTCTACTCATGTTGCCTATTGACAAATATCCCAAGCGCAAAATTTTCTGTGAAAATGGGTATAACGTCTGTTATATTGAGACACAAGTATACAAAAGGATCCTACCAAAGCCCCCTTAAAACATCCATCGTTAACATTGTAAAGCCCTCGTGATTTGCGCCAAGCCTTTCACTAGTATCAATTATGTCTTTGAACATATCGTGTGCAACGGCGCCAACAGTTTTTTTATATGCATTGGTATGCAAGTAATTCACGACCACTGCTAAACTTAAGCGAGATCGTCTCTAGCTTATGTACATCATAGGAAGGAAATGCCATGGGCACATAATGATATCGTATTTACATGTCAGCAAGACTTGTAATGCACAACACATTTCATGAGACCAGTCGATAGAAAATGGGAAAAGTTGGGAATGTTTTATCGCTGCAGCAAGATGTGGTGCAAGGGTACTCGCGAAGCCTACGGCTTTACTTAATGGAGATAGGGCAATACTATATCCCATAAACTAGAAATTCTCCAAGAAAAGTTATCTGGACATCATTTAACACATTCTAGCTTTGCATCAACGAGTGTCTATATTGTAAAGTCACACTATGAAGGTATACTGGAACATATGATGTACATCAAATCCTTCCTTCTTTCTCTTTAGATGTCAGTTCTTTCAAACACGAAAAAGCTATGCGTAACCAGAAAAGTAATTTTTGATGGAATTAAATTTAGGAGGGGAATGGAAAGGAAACGTATGGAATAGGAGACCACACTTATTTCAAGAAGGCTCAGGGAGCGGAAATTAAAGTTGAAGAAAATTTTAGGATTTTCTCTTTCTCGACCCCCAACCTGCTTTCAGAATGGATTTCCGTCTATTACGTTTTATTTCTTTCCAAGAGCTAAAAGTTTTCTACGTTAACAACACTAACACACTGGTCCATACATATAGAATGCAGTGTTCATAACTTTCTCCCCACCATAACTTTCACATGGTTGGTAATCTGTTTTCAAAAGGGAGAAGAAGTGAGTTATTTATTCTATTAATCCATATAAACATCTTTCTTGTTTTCTTGCTGGTTTTGAGCTCGAACTCATAAAATGTGAATTTCATATCGGCATGATATTGATAGAACTGTTAATAAGTATATACGTTGTTATATTATAACGTTGTTTAGGTTTGCAAAAGAATGCCAAAATTTGACTTAATAAGGAATATTTGGGACATTTTATCTTGTTACAAGGGTTACGCCTGACACAAGACTTACTTGCTACAGATGTGTGGCGGCAATTACAGTAAATATGATTTAAGACAGAGCCGTGGAGAGGCCTGTATGGGGATAGCCATGCTGCTAAGCACATACATGTATATGTTTAGATACGATCATCACTCATCAGCAAATGCCTCTGGAAACACAGATCCTTTGATACTCATTCCATATGGGTAGAAGAATGACCTTGAAGTATTAAGATGAACACTTAAAGCCCCTAAAATTTTTAAAATTTTGACCTCCCTTGTGTGGATGCATCTTAAAAGCCAGAGCCCACCTCGAATGGGATGCTACACTATTTCAGCCAATTTCTGGAACGTCTTTCCCATATTTTTGTCATCAATAATCTTTTCGGACGACAATGTTTATTTGGAATATCGGCTGGATAACAGGAATAAAGTTTCCATGCCTCAGAATTGAGTTATCAATCATCAAAATGTTCTTAGTTATCAGAATAAAAACAAAATACAACATGTAAGAGAATAAAAATATCAGGATAATACTCGACTTTGGGTTTTATATCCGGGTTTCAAAGTTGGTAGTCAAAACATGAACCATAAAATTTCACCTTTGATAATTTCCATTATTCACAAGAATTTTGCACGTGCACTTTTATACACTTTAGTCCAGTAATTCCTGCCTTCAGAACTGTCTGAATATGGTTGAAAACATTTTCAGATAAGAGGTAAGCCATGTGAGGTACGTGACTGATACCAATGCCGAGGGAAAGTGTGACGTTACGATTTTGAACATATTTGAATTATGGAAAAAAATACTCAGTTGTCATTTGCTCTATAAGTAAGAATGTCAATGGCAAAAATTGAAAGTGTTGCCCTTTCCCAATATCGAGACATCAGCTTTCAAATTTTTAAATCTCTCTAACAAAACCTTATTATTTGATGCTGGTTACTAACATAAGGAACCAAGGAATATTAACAGAGTTTTGACCAGAGAGTTTTGAAATTCATGCCTATACGTTAAACACTATATACACTGCAAGTCCAGTATTTTGGGATATAGCCTATTTCAGGGTTGCCTTTAGAAATTGGGGGTCAAATGTTACTATTTGAAAAACTTTTGATTTGTGACGTCATCACTTTCCCTCCGCATAACAATGGCGGTGTCGGGTCTCAAGATCGATATGCAAAAGCGAGACTGTACTGATGGCATAAGATCCTGATACGAGGTTTTAGTCAATAACTCTAACAGTGGTTGACTTCACATAACTCAACATAAATCACTCGCCGGTTTTATACAGAAATTTTTCTCGATGATGCAGCCTGAAGTCATGCTTAGTTTCAATGTTTCAATCTTCAATTCAAAGTTGAGAGATATTTACTACGTGAGCCCTTTTGCAGCCAAGTGAGTTAAGTTGGCCATGTTAGAGGATGGAGCTTGAAAGAGCTAATTAAGAGTGTGGAGAATCTTGACTCTTGTTTCAGAGTATTTCGTATGACCCTAGCCGTAAAACACTACATGGACCTTTCTAGTTAGTATTCTTCCCAAAGTATTATTTGTAGAAGAATTCTCTGAAGCCACACAGCGAAATGAAAGCGATGTTGTAGGTTAAAACAAGAAGTTGTTTCGGTTTGAATAAAGGGCTACGCACTAGCTGGTAAAGAGCCGACAGTAAAAGCAGAGAAAAATGGACAATGTGCAACAAGTTTACAGCAACAGTCATTGACCCTGTGTCAAATGACCACCAATTTACAGAATGTGGTACTTTATGGAATGAAATGGAATACCCATGTACACTGTGTGGTAATAACCTTGCGAGAATCAGTTTTTTCTGTAGAGATCATATTGGCAAAGGCTACTGGTGTAGTTATAAAATAGTCAGCAATAATTACAGATGTTTGAGTCTGGCAATGTCAACCACGACTAGGCCTTGCATTCGAGGCAATGCATGTATGTAATACATGCAAGAAGACATTTTATCCTTTACTAGATTAAACATGTTAAACGGGTTGAATGCTAGAAATGGTAACAGCCTTGGTATCGTCTTGGTATTGGCATGGGCACATTCCTAGTTGAAATTCAATGTCATTGTTTTACAACTGTACTGCAATTATATCCTGAACATTTGACTTGGCAGTGTCCCATAATGCTACCAATGATAATTGTTCAGAGTGTGTACAAGATGGGAAATGAAAACCTTGTTTCGTTAATGGGCAACATTTGAGTAGTTGGGATGTCCCAATAACACCTAGCTGGCCCCGCCTCAAAGCATCTAAAATTGAATAAACTCCTCCTCTGGGACGTCATATGCTTATGACACCTAAGATGAGAGATCAAAATATTTTTTTGTCGGAGAATAATGAGAATAAGAGCGGGCACTTGGAGGAATTATAGCGGGTGAGCGGACTAATTCTGTCAGAAAGGACGTCAAGGGCATAATTGTAGGGTGATAGGGGGGCTGAAGCCTCCAATTTTTAGGATCAAGATATCTTTTTCTCTTTTATGCGATCAAAATAGCTTTATATTTATGTCAAAATGGGCGTCAGAGGCCGTTTTTGAGAAGTATATTTTTTTCGTCGCCCAACCTCGGTGGGCGACTTTTTCCCACTTTATCAATTTCAAATGTAGCCCCCTCAATATTTCTGTCACAATTACGGCCCTGGACGTGGCTATTGCTTCATTCAATCAAAACTTAATTTTGAAGTAGATGTGAATAGTGGATAAGCAATTAGATACTTCTGATGGATTGGTTTAAAGCAAAGTCATTAGAAGTGCCAGTTTCCCTCGCTCCCTCTTGCCACCCCCTCCCCCTCCAAGTGTCCGCCAGTGAATGGTAATTGAAATCACGCGAGCAATATCGTGACCGCTACATGAGCCAAAACTTAACAATTTGTGGTATAGATTATGTAATGCATAGAATGGCATGGTTAGGTTTGTTGACTATGGTGCAAATGATTGATATATCATTGATAGACAACAGTGTAAAAAGTAACATTAGCGCTTCTGTCGAACTCTATTTTCTTTAGGTGGATAAACAGAGGTGTCTGGAGTTCCATTACATGAGATGAAGATAAAAACTTGGAAAGAAGTGTTGATGAGGCTACCAAATTAGCTCTCCGTGACATTTTCCCCGCTCACATCCATCATGACCAATCGCAAATAAGTTAGGCACACTTTCACGCTTTAGACGGCACGCCACCTGATCAAGGCTAGCTGTATGCCTATGTTATGAAAATGAAAATGGCAAGAGAAAAGCATCTGTCTACAATCCTTTGCTACGTTTTCATGATGTGCAAGCCTATTGGTCATTACCTACTTTTGAAGGCTATTAGTTCTGAGTTAAGAATCACGAACTCTAGTCCATGTTCTGGTTGGACGTTTGGCTCAGCAATTGAGCACTCTAGCTTTGTCACTTGCAGGATTTTGTTTTCTTAGTAAGGATACTTGATTTCTATTTTCAACTAATAAAAAGACTGAGAACACCCCGTAGTGGATACTTGTACGTCTATTAATCTCTAAAAGCCGCATTCCAATTTAGCGAATTCATACGAGAGAGAGTGAGAGTGTGTGTGTGTGTGTGTGTGTGTGTGTGTGTGTGTGTGTGTGTGTGACGGTTGTGTGTACCTACATAGTATCTACGAATACCAAATACAGGAGTGACTTTGTCTTCCATAATCCACAAAAATACAAATTTTTAAGTCTTCGCTCGCTCTCTACGACTCATTTTAATGATCTATGCAGAAGCATGTGATAGCCACGTGTCTAAAACTATAAAAATGCACCGGGCTGCATAAAATACTGTACATAGGGGGCAGAACAAAATCAAGGTTTGATGGAATTTACTTAGATTGATTTGCACCAGATTTTCTAAACGTGTTGCATGCATAACGTGATTAGATAAAGAATTGAAGATTTATGGCTTTAGGTCTATATACTCATACAAATTTAATGCAAATTGTTAAAGTAAAGCATTGGATTACATAATACATAATATATCTCAAGTAAAAGGCCAATCCCTCACTTACCGGAGGCAGCTCCAGAGTTGGGGGAAATTTCGGGATCCTGATTTACTGGTTAATGGGATGATACTATATCCTGCTGAAGATAGATGTCCTGTTTCTACTGATAATTTCACGCAGTCGAATATGTTGATCAATCAACAATGACTTACTTAAGCAGGCTCTGATTTCCGACAGTCAAGTCAAAGAGTGGTACAGTTGTGCGAATATAGCTTTCCTTTTGTATTGAGGTAGACCAGCTGTTGTACATATTGACATTTGTATAACTTACGTGTCTGAAGGAAGTACCTCTACAGCACTTGTTCCATCCAATTCTTCTTAACACGTGTAACAAAACCTCTGTGATAGAACTAGCTTTTGCATGACAACAAATAACACTTACGCAACTCCTCGAATGCTGTAGGTTTGCAGCCGCTGTTTTTACAGTTAACGTATGAAAAATGATGAGTTTGTGCACCTCTAAAAGTTTTCACAATTCATCCTACAGGACGAATATATAGTTATATAATCGAAGCAGTATCAATGAGTTTCGTAAGCGATTAAAAACACGGTAATACATACTGTGATGTCAAAAGCATTTCAAACAAACAGTCAAAGGGCACATTTTCACTTACAGAACACTTTACTATGTTTTGGATTTAAGAGTGACTAAAAGGGTGCTTTATCCTTATTGCAAAAACTTGGGGGCACGTTCCCCCAGTGCCCCCTGTTCCTAGGTCCCTGAATACATATATATGAGGTCTTGGACCAAGAAGAGGGGTATCTACTTACCACAGGATTTTTTTAAAAATATTGTGTTTGATTAGGACTGCTGCCTATATTTACAAAAACCCTTTTTTCTTTAGAGTCACAACTTCTCTACAGCAAACTTAAGCATAGATTTGTATAATACTGTGAGCTGACATCGTTTAGAATAACAAGAGATGAAAAAACAGAAATAGCTTCATCTGGTAGCAAGCAGGGACTTCGGATGGTTAAAGAGGACAACTGAGTGAAGCCATGAAGAAGACATAGATAACAGATGGATTGCATTTTCGCATTGAAGTACTTATATCAATGAAATGGCACTGATGAAGCTAACAGCGAAACGAAAATAAGGTTGCTGGTGGTGGTGAGAATTCGGGATCAACTACCCGGATTATCGACGTTGCTATTGCACTATTTAGTGCAATGGTAAAGTCTTCGTTTTCGGTGTGGGAGATCTTGGGTTCGAACCGGGCCAGCACCTCAAGCCCTTCATGTTTAATGAGTTCTATACTATGTAGTTCATGACTGCTTCTGTGTCGGCCTGAGTACTTAAATATACATATATATATATTCCAAGAGAAAATAAAGCTTTTTTCAATTTCGATACTGAATCCATATACAAACAAATATTAAAATGAAGTGAAATTGAAAATGAAGTAATGCGCTCTTTTTATTGATTTGAATCAATGTAAACTTTGGTCCTGTTATCAGGGAACCAGGTGAACACCTTGGTAAAGGAAGCGAAGCGTCCTCCTTCAACACCATAGTAAACTAAATGAACGTGTATTGCTGATACAGGGGCATTAAAAAATTATTAGCCTCGTTGTATGCAAAGTTATTAGAAGGGTGTGGTTCGGTATCGCCAATGAAATGGGGGATTTCGTCTTACCCTTCGGAGGCTTTCTTTATTGAAACACATGGAAAATAGCCATTCAGTGACATAGTTGGGATTTAATTGTAGCGCCATCAACCTGTTCAGACAAATGTCCTTAAACTAATATTGGCTCAAAAAGTGCTAAAAAAGTCGGCTTGTTGTTGTTGCTTTTTAAATTGATATCGTACGTCTCATTAAACCGATAAGTTCCGAGAGTTTGTCAACTGGTATCCGAATTGTCTACTAAAGGGGCATGTTAGTAGAAAAGGACATTACGTCATAGGAAACAAGTACATTCCATTTTGATCATTTTGTTGTGTATCTCATCTACTAACTTGGTGAATTTCCATGATATTTCTTGTACGAGGTTGATTAACACCAGTGATATGTAATTTTATTGAAGGATAGGGTAATAGTAAGGAATTTAATGTTAAAAATTTTGTCATATTGTGTCTGATAACAGAGTTTCTTCGTTACGTATAGTTCTTCATTGATAATGTTTCTGGCAAATGAAGCTGAGAAATGTTTATTTTTTTCCTAAATCTCCTTATCGCCTCTTGCAAATGTTGATTTAAAATGGAAATTCAGGCAAAAAAGGAAAAAGGTAATAGCACTATGACAACCAATTTGGTTTTTCCGCTGTAATCAAGTCTAATCTTATCCCGCTATAATATATAGCTAAGCAGAGGTTTGATTATGTAAAAACATGTTAGGATCATGGTGAAATTCGTACTATAATTCAATGTTTCAAAGTCATGATGGTTTCGTTCTAAAGATAGAAGACTGAATTATGAGTTGACAATGTAGTAATGGGCTTTAGTTGCGAATTATAAAGCATTTCTTTGACCATGCAATAATATTCATACTTATAAGTTGCAACTATTTGAAAGTTCAAAAAAACCCTTAGGAATATCTCTTTTTGCCCCTCCTTGTATTACATGTTCGTTGATTATGACGTCCTTAAGTGACCTTCCTCCCCTTTACTTCTGATTTCTAAACCTCATCCCCAGATCTCAAAAAGTAGCAGCTCAAAGTAGGAACAATTTGTCCTCGATTAAGCAGGCCTCCATTTTCCGGATGTCGATAACCTGAACCTCAACTATTCAAACCCCAATTATCCAAACGTAAATAGGTGGGGATGCTACTTGTTTTATTAAAAGGGCCGGGATTCTAAATTTACGTAACGTTCAAACATTTTGAACTTTTTGTAAACATTACGTATATTACTAAATCGACATTGATTGGGATACGACTGACTCGCATAACTTGTTTGTCTGATGCCTATCCAAAGCCATAATACAATCTTTGTCACAAAATAGTTTTGTCACATCTTGAACATTTTTCGCTTACATTCCAGGGATCCAGTTGTACACTTTAAAATCCTCCGGCTGTCCGTCAAGTGATATTACGATCAAGAACAGATAGCTTGAGCATATGTCTGTCGAATTATTGACTGGAGACAGGAAGTGTTTGTAGATAACTGATGAAAGGGACCAGTGATAAAGAAAGTACCTTATGGTATTTACGAAGTTGTATTAGCAAAGAATACTGCCAGTTACAGACTTGCTAAGGCTGATTAGTGTTTGGAGGTCCATCAATTTGTTGCAAATTACGTGCGCAGACTCAAAATGAAGTTAAAGAAACTAGCCTACCCAGGCCAACTTTATCATTAGAGAGTAGCTTTAAAATCCTTTACAGTGATTTTGGTCTTAAGCATAAAAAATGAGATACTACGGAGCCCAACTGTACAAAATATATGCAAAGCTTTGAATTTCAGGTATTGCTCAAGTGTAAGAGGGAAAGGTAAAAAACAAGACCCTGGCATCGTATTCTCTATCTGGCCCATTAATCCGCCAAAATTCCATTGCAAGTTACAGGATTAAATAGAGAGGACAGCATTCCATTCTTAGCCACATCAACGGTGTGGAGAGACTGGGCTCTAGTGGACGTTTCAAATCGTCGGGGGACTATAACCCTGCTGTTAGAGCAATACACTATGACAGTGTGAGTACCGAATTTGAATCTTGGCGGTGAAATTTTTCATCTTCTCTTGAATATTTTCTGCAATGGAAAAGATCAAATTCCTATTTTGTGTTATAAACGACGCAGTGAAAGATATCGGTAGAACTACTCATGTTTAATTGTTTCTCAGTTATTGTAAATGTTTTGCAATACCTCAATTTACCAAGTGGCTATCCGTGGCTTCAATAAATTATGCCTTAAAATTCTAATTACGTTCAAATTCTAAAAGAGTGACTAATTCAACAGTAGGCCTATCTTTGCTTCATTTTTTCTCCGTGTTGTTTTAATAAACACGTGAAAATAGTATACTGTTATTATGTAAATTACCGCCCTCGCTGAAGGGTCTAGACACCGTAATCTTTCAATGAAATTCCTCCGGGCCTTTCTTACATTTTTTGGCGAAGAGTGGGACTTTTTATAAAGACGGCGTGTTCACCATTATTTCATTGTCAATGTCTTTCTGCCATCAATTCTATCAGAGAATCGAAGGTATTTTCTACTGTAAACAAACCGTACTTTAAATTAGCTTTGCTTGAATTTTACATTGCTAATTTCATCACAATTCATCCAAAAGTTTTACCCCACATGACATTGAAGTAGGATAGGACATCACATGGATCAACCATTGATTTAGAGACTTTTACGAAAACTGAATGCTTACAATGTCTTCTGCGTCCTTCTCTTCGTTACCAGTTATAATAAAGCTGCACTGCATCTGTGATATCAAATTCGATGCAAGATAGGACATTTGACAAATTATCGGTGGGCGAAGGTAAATTTTGACGTGCATAAGGGCGTTGTATCTTGCTTATGCAATAACGAGTCAATCCTGAAATAGCTAGCGAATGTCGATCAAGCAGTCAATACTGTTATAGACTTTGGTTTGCCTTTACAGACTTCGGTTTGCCTTTAGTCACTTCTGGCTTTTTCTGGATTATAAACTTTTTTTGGAAAACAATTTTTTAGGGTAATTACCCCCTGTCCTCCTCCCCAAGTATCCGCTACTGTTTCGATGACTATAGAAGAATTTTGATCAAGTTTGTTGCCACCCACAAATACAATAATTCTATCCGGTTTTCAAAATGCTGCTTAGCAGCACTTGTCGTTTAATCTTCCTTGCGGTAACAAATCAATCCATCCTCGAAGCGAAGGCTTAAGATACCGTAATGCTTCGATTAAACGCTCCTCAGCATTTAGTCACTGGATGTTAATTGGAAGTATTACGGGGTTGCTATCTTGGCACAATTAGACTTGTTTCAGAGGTGCTATTTTCGTATTTTATCTTGGAGAACTGTGAACAGATAATCCGATGGAATAATCATCTCCAGGGTTATACCAAGGATGACGTTAATGATATGAACAAGTCAAAGCCAGTAAGAAAAAAATGCGTTGTCTGTTATTTGAGTTCATGCTTTTTGTAAGTAAGAAACTTTCTGATATAGTGACATATATATTGTTACGTTTATTCTATCAAGTATTTGATGATACATATATATATATATACATATATACATAAATGTCAATACGTTTGTTTATGATACAGAGCATTAATATTGAACGAAGTAACGAAACGATTTTTATACTAAAAATTATATTTCGTCTGACACTCATCAGAGTACAAAATCGTCAGAATAGCACACGAAAAGGAAAGAATGAAACTAATACCAAACTGTGTTTTCAAGGTAGCCAATCAGAATTCTGACGTCCAAATTGGTGTTGTTTTGACCAACAGCCATAGAACTGTATGGTTAACCAAAAAGGACTAGCCATTGAATTTCACTCTTGAATAGGAGGAAAACAGTTCTTTGCTTTTCCTTATTTTTTTCTGGAGAAGAACGGCCGTAAGTTGTGGCCAATTTGTATAGAAAACCTATATCTTAAGCTTAATACATTTCTTAGGTCTCTTTCTGCCCCAAGCATGCAAGGTGAACCCTATCAAAACCTTGGTACCTCTTTCACTCATGATATCTTCATGGTATGAAAATAAAACATCTCAAGTTGAGGGAAAATGCTACTCACTGTCCCAACCGCGTGAAAGTTTCCAGAGATTTACGAGCCAATACATGAATATTTAGCGAAGCAATCTAAAACAAAAGCCGTCTCTCTCTCGTTGTCATGGGACAGTAGCTTGGTGACAAAGCATTGTACGTTGCGCAACTACGGAGACCGTGGGTTTGATCCCCTGTGGTCCCACGATTTTTTATCACGATGTCACCACCGAGAGTTTAGAACAACGAAGTCAGCCTTCAAATATACGGTATATTTTAAATGTGTATGCTCGCACATGTGTATCCTGGGTATCATTCTATGACCTCCTGAATCGGTTTTGAAAATCAAGATCACCATCTCACTCCCAGTAAAGTTTTCGTCGTTGTCAAGAAATCAAGTTTTCTCTTTAATTTCTCGGTGAATAGACAACGTGGTCTCAGTCAATGATGCAAACAAACAGTAAAGATTCCAATCTGTATGAGCCTGGTTCCTATGGTGCCATTTTTAAATTCTACGATTCAAATTTCCCGCCTCTTACAGTCTGAACAACTCAGAGGAGGTAAACAAAGAAACAGTACTTGTCCCAGTCTTTTCATCGTAAAACGCACACGTCCAAAGTTGTTAATTACCTCGTATTCGGAAATCTGAGCCCTTTCTGTTGTTCAGTGATCTCTCAAGTTGGTGGAGTCGGATCCAAAAGTCTTCAAGATGCATTCGGTTTTGGGTAGATGCCTTTTACGATCAACTGGGCCAAAATGTACAGGTAATGCTTACTATTGTCACTCTTTTTCCTTACTCTGAACATGTGAAAACACTGACAAGTTTTCGAATTTACTTACTCCGACTTTTGAGAAGGTTGTAGTTGGGGTAGAACTCTCACGAAGCCATTAGAGTGCCTTCGTCAAGAAAATGTAGTTGCGGCGCATATATGTTCTCTATCCGTTGATGGCGACCTTTAATAGCCTTGCTAGTGACACTTGATGACCTTGCAACATACGTTTGCTCTTTTGATCGACAGTTTTTGTAAGTGCCCCTCCCTAGCTCCAACTGGAAGTAGAACAGATGCAATAGCACCATGTGCCACAAAACAAAACAAGCGACGGGCATCGTTGCCTCCACATGCATGCCGTGGCAGCTGACCCGGTTTCGTTGTGAAGAAATGTCTTGACAGTGTCATTAGATGAATGTGTTTACATTGTCAATGCATGTGGGAATAAGATTTCTCATTGTAGCAATAACATGGCAAAACTGTGGGCATATTTTAGCATCGGATTTGATTTAGACAATCGATTTAGTAGTAATAGAAAGATGTATGACTTTCTGATAGATCACGGATACGGAGAAGGCAAAAATGACAAATTAAGGTGTAGGGGGTGTTGATTGACTGATATGTTATCAAGTCAAGTTACGCTCGTGCATAAACATGAGCTTAGGGTCTGAGTGCTTGAGCGTCTACAGGTAACGTAAGTGATCATACTAACAACACACTGACAACCATGATTATCAGTACCTCAACAATTTAAAGAGCCAATATATGCCGCCCATACAAAAGGGCAGTGCAAATTGAGGGGCGTCCTTCGTACCTGCCAACTACCCTTTATTGATTAGTTAGCCTATTTCTTGATTTGACTGTCTATAGTAGTTACAAAATCGGGCCCACTGTTTAACCGGGGCCTTCCGATCGACAGACTGCCGATACGGCACGACATAACCGTTCACTCCTAATATGTTTGCCAAATCACTTCAAGGCTTCTTGTGTGTGCCTATTATAAGTTGTACCCAGTATATATGCTATGCTAGAGTAAATCTGACAGTGAAAATTTCCAGGTTTTCCCCAAGTCATAGGAATAAATCTCCCGTGATTAATAGAAGATTGTCCTATCAATAAGGCAAGCTATTTATGCTTGACTGGGGTATTCAGCCTGAGTTGTTTTATCTGATTGCTGAGCCCTACATCAAAATCCATTCAGCTCTAGTCTGGACTGCAGAGGTAGGTGGTGGGGAATGGCCTCCTCACCTTTCACAAACAATAATATAAAAAATTACAGATGACTTGATATTTCCAGCTAAGTAAACAAGTCCAAATTAAAGTTTAAGACTAGAGGGGGAAATAGCAGTATAACAGTTGATCGTACATAGTTGTTTTGTAACCATTGTATGTACACAGTACTAGATTAAGAGTATTTGAACCCTATTCCAACTGCAGTTGCTTTAACATTTTTCAAAAATGATGCTATACAAGATTATATATTTGTATTGTATGGGGGTGTCACTATTCTCTCCCCAAATTATTATTGTGCTGATGTTTTCACTGGTATTACAAATTATATGTATGCAATGGCTCTCCATTTTGGTCAATTATCTACTGGGTGAATTGCTTCTGGGCATCCAATCCTGTCCACTGCATGATGTTAGTGAATCATGATGTTCATGGTCTTCCTCATCCGTCTTCTTCTCCCATTTACTTTTCCTTCCAAAAAGTGTGGGGTGTAAAGAGTTCTGAGGTATTATGTGGCAAAACAATCCTAGTTTCTTTGTTTGTTTGTTAAAAAGTCTATTCTTGATGTTTATCCATTGTAACTCTTTTTTTATCTGTAATCCTTTCTGCCAATTGTTGATACGTTAAACATGTTTTTATACGTCCACATTTCCACATGAGATCCGTCTCTATGTCTCTATGCAGCATATATGGAAGAGGACAAAACTTAATATTGAAGGTTATTCTTACTTGTAATTATTTATATCTTTTTGATGTTAACTATTTATTTTAGAGACAGTTGTTCTGGCCATGGCTATTTTTCTCTTTATCTCCACTTCACATATACCATCTTTGATGATCATTTGTCAGTGATATATATATTTGTTTTCATGTTTTTACTTTTGCCAGTCTCATTAACTTTATTGACTATGGTCTGTAGCTTGTCCTCACTGTCAGCCACTAACACTGTATCATTAGCATATCTCAAGTTGTTGACATTTATTCAACTTATGGTAATTCCTTTTCATTCTTCTGTGTGCTTGAAGATCATCTCCATGTACTCATAGTTGCGAGACAGTGTGCCAGCACACATCTTTGGTGTACACCTAGTTTGATCCTAATCTCACATGATAGGATCTCTTGCTCTTTTATGAATGCCCTTTGTACACAATAAAGTTTCCACAATCAGTTTGATATCTTTACATCTCATGCTGATGTTCTGTAGGCATTTGATCATGATTTCATGATCAGCCTGGTTGAATATAATAATCTCATGTTGAAAATTCCTTCCCTTGTTCCATTCCCAAATATAAATCCACTTTCTAGTTTACTAATTTCCATTTCTATTTTCCTCCTTGTTCTCAGAATCAGGTAATGTCATTTATATTTTAAGAAATGATAATTGAATTTTAAAATATAGTTTTAGAAGTCAGTCCACCTAGTCCTTTAGTCAAATGTTGGGAAAGTTTGCACTAGAGCAGTGCTTCCAAGACTACACTTCTTGGGTGCTCATGGTAGCTTTTAGTCAAAACAGTGGAACTGGGAGCATATCCTTCAAAGTGGGAAAGATTGTTTTATTTTGTCAAGTGCTCAGGAAATGTAAGGGGAAACAAAGACTCTTTTATTATGCATTACCTCCGTTGACGGAGCCAAGGTATTCTACCTCATTCCCCAAGGATTCTTAAATATCCTAAAGATGATTGGATGCCTACCTACACTGCTGAGTACCCAGAAATATATTCCACTTTAATCAGCAATGCACAATTGTCACAGACTGTCAAAGGGCACCCAGTCCCCCAGAAGCAGGAGAGAAGTAAAACAAGGTTACCATTTAGCACCAATCTTGTTAGTTCTACTCATCTCCAATCTATAATGTTATCATTGCCAATCACTATAAATGGGTAAGAAACATCATCACAGACTCTGCTAGCCTGAAGAGGAAGAAAAACACCTTAAAAAAGTGAGAGAAAGGTATCAAGAGAGCTATAACAAGAACCTGTCAATAATTGAAAAAGAAGACTAGGAGCCTTTGCAATTTATTGGCCTTCCCTATGTCAGGAGCACCATAAAAGTCATGAAACTAATTCTCATGACAACACAAGATTCATTGTTACAATTTCCACCCTCTAAAGGACACTACCCCATGCAAAGAACCCAACTGCACCAGAATATAGGAGCATTATTATTCATCAGAGATGTAGCCAAGACTGTTCTGCATCCTCCATTGGTGAAGTCTAGCATTCTTTAGCCTAGAGAAAAAGGAACACTGAAGTGTATACACCCAAATCTTCAATATTGCTGAACACTGTTTGTCCAAGGATCACCATTTCAACTGGCCATATCAGAAAATGAAAGTAAAAGAAACCACCCACTCCCTAGAACACAGCAACTACATTAACAACATCAACAACATTCCCTACACACTTCCAGATACATGGCTATCAGCAATATAAAAGAAGCAAAACATATATTCAGTTGCCACTGTGGTGCCAAATGAAATCAGACTGCCACTGCTGATGTCCACACACACAGGTATAAAATAGACATGTCACCAGAACCTAGTAGCCTTACTATGGGAGAGCTAGAGCTCAAAATATAACTTTTAAAAGGTTTTTGACTCATTGCATGATAAACTCACCCATCAATGGAACCATTTGGTCAGATTTAATCAATCCTTTACCTACCCATTTATTACGTTTTCCCTACAGTAGCTCAGGTAATACATATGTGGTCACAGTGTTACTGTATTTTTACACTATGTCTTTCCAACTAGCAGAGTTTCTCACAAGTCTTTGAATTCTCCTTCTGTGCACAGTTTGTACTTGCCTTTGGTACACTAGGCATTTTGTACTGTACACTCTGCAGACTTTATGCCTTTTCATATTTTCTGTGGTTCTTGCTTCATGTTTCATATTCATACAAATCATTTTAAGTTTTGAATAGAAACTAGAGAAATAGAAATGTATGTCAGCAATAGTGTTTTAACCCATGACCCACACATTTGTGGCATATGTCCTGCCAACTGAGCTATTGATAACATCTCTCTCTGATCAACACATTAGCTCCCAATACTCCAATAGAGAACATCAATACTTAGCTGTATGCTATTTTGGAGATCAGTCTCTCTGCACCATATGTCTTGACCACGGAAGGACTGTCATCTGATCCATCATGCTATCTAGAGCCCATGAAAGTTGCACAGTGTTTTTGAGAAGAGAGGATATTTCTATTCAAAACTTATCATTTCAGATCCTCTCTTCTCATAAACAAAGCTTGATGTTGTCTTTTCATTCTGTATTACCTTACTATAAAATTCCCTCCAACGATACGTTTTTAAGTATATGTCCGTACATAAACAATAATACTTCATGTTTTTGTTTTTAGCTGGATTATCCAATATAACTCGTTCATCCTCAACATCAGTTAAGGTATGTTGATGCATTGAAAAGTCATTTTAAATCTTTTGCTCCATTTTATTGTGCAATACAATGTCAGTTCACATTTTGTTTAAGCATAACGGATGAAATACGGAGTCTAGGCATCACATGGCATATATGAGTTATCTGTTGATTGACAACCTCAGGTCTGTTAGTACTTTCTTTACTTTCAATGGGTTTATTCATGTAATGATCTTCCCAAAAATTTGTTGCTGGTACAGAACAAGAATAACTTGGGCTTTCTTTCCCTTAGTTGTTCTTAAATCTTGAAGAAAACTGTTGCTTTGCAGACAAAAAAAATTTGCGTTTTTATTTGGCCTTTTCTGTTAACAATTTAGTTCTACAAACCCTAATTGGTCAAAAGAACACCAATCTAGCAGTCAGACTTCTGATTGGCTACCTTTAAAACAGAGTTGGGTATAAGTTTCATTGATGTCCCCTCAATTCCAATTCTGATGATTTTGTGTCCTGAGGAATGTCAGATGAAAAAAGCTTTTAAAAACTAAAATGTTTTTGCTATTTCATGCAGTTTTGTTGTAATTGGATCTTTGTGTAATAATCAAGGAATTCAGAGGTACAATAGCTATTCCTTAGAGAAATTGTTGGTATTGTTTAAGCTCAAAATAATGTAACTTAGGATTAGACAACAGGTAATTTCTCTTGTTACATGAAATATAGGGGGGAAATTAAACTTTTTTTTTATTGTTATTAAATGAACATAACTGGAACATAACTCCTTTCCAATAGTTTCTGAATTAAGAATATGTTGGTTGCTACAGTATATAATGTTACTTTCCATTTTTGTATAAATGAAAATATTTGATTATTGTCAGGAAGAACAAAATAAATAATAAAAATGCACAAACATTTATTTAAGGTCTTTCCGCAGTTACAAAATTTGGGTTCCTACTTTCTGTGATTAAAATATTTCTGTGCATTAGGGGCTTTACACAGGGCATACTAGGTATTCTTAATTGATACTTGGGTATCAGAGAGTTCTTTCTTTCTTCAAGTGGCTATCATTTATGTACAGTTCAATGAAACTCTTACCCTAGTAGCTTCATGGATTTATGGTGGCAGTAGTTAACATTGACTTTTTTGAAGGTGATTTTTGAAGTAAAATCGTTTGACCAGATGCAGGTCAATGAATAAATATGTTAGATGGAGAATGAGTATTTGCATCCTCGTGTATTTCTGTTTAGGTACTCATTATGCTCATTATGTCCAGGCTCTTGACAGTTTCTGGCATTCTGATCTTCTCCCTGGACACAGATTATACATTATCTATTGTATTCCACAGAAATGAAAGGTTGTTCAATATCAAATATTTTAATAAGAGATCTTTGTTTATTCTGTTAACAGCTTATGTTCATGAATTCGATGAAAGATAGAAAGATGCCCCTGTCTTCCTCCCTGATATACAGTTTGCCTTGTTTACACAGAACTCTTTAGAAAGTCGTTGGATAGAACATTCTAGAAATTTCTAGTGTGTTGTATAGATGCTTCTGGAAGCTTCTGGAAATCTATTGAAGTTGGTAGAACATTATAGAATGTTCTGGAAGGTTAAAGGATGCCCTAGAAGCATCCAGATTTAATAACCCTGATGTCTAGACAAGTCAAATGAAGGCTGTCCCATGACATTATCTATCTTATTTTGGGTAAGCCCTGTCCTGTTAGTAAATGTAAACAACAGCTTAATCCCCCTCCCCCTAATTGCGGGGGGGGGGGGGGGATCTTTTGCTACTTGATCTTGTATCCTGTCGTTTACAACAAGAGCTTTATCTAGCGTGTTGTTTTAATTTTTTGTTAGTTTACCCAAGGATAGTGAGAGAATTTACACATAAAATAATACGTTTCGTTATCTTCCATGTACGTGCCTCATACTTGGCACTTATTTTCTTTTTTAAGACCAGAAAAATTGTGACTAGTAGCTTAAAATCGATTCGTATAGGAGCATTGTACTTATTTACTGATTTATTTCTGAATGTACATACCCAGAGCCGTCGAGAGCCAGCGCTGCCCCCGGGGTATTTCAGAGCACTGGGCCCCAATAGGTTTCCGGGCAATTAACTTTTTCATATAAAAATTTTTTTACGGGCCCTGGACCTCCAACCCCGCCTACCCGCACAATGGAGGGTCCTTTACATACCTATATAGATATGCCAAGGGTTGTCAATGTTGCTCTCTGTATCCGGTGGACTGTATATATCTTAACGTCAATTACATGGGATAGACTGCGACATATGAATCTCCAAGTAACATTTCAATCTTATGGTTTCATATAGTTTATGACTTGACATCCGTCCTAAGTTATTGGAATTAAGTATTTCCTTATCTCAGACTGTCGGACTGCCTAAGTTCAGTCTACGAGAACCAAGAGTTAGTGCTTCGGTTATCATTCTGGTCAAGCCGCAGGTTCATTTGTAGGCCTTAACAACTTATTAAAGAAAGTGTTCCAATATCAATGGTATCTTAATATTCAAAAAGTTTTTACTAGTTTATCCCAATGCTGAGTATTATAGTTTCCCCCGATTCGAATGTTGTAGAGGAGCAGTTGCAGGATGATCATACTGATTTCTCAGTCAAAAACGGTTAAGAATGAAATAATCAAATTGGATCAATATTGAACTTCCATTTGCCAAAGAAATACGACTCACTCACACTCACTTATCCTCATGCACCGGTTTGGTGCGTTGAGCCAACACGTAGCACCACGGACCTCCACTGCAGTCTGTCAGCAGGCAGGCAAACTGCTTCGTCTAGAGAGATGCCGCAGAGTTCCAGGTCTTTGGTGACAATGTCTTGCCACCGAGTGCGAAGTGCACCTCTTGGTCGTCTCCATCCAGCTGCGACAGGATCGAACTCTAGGATCAGCCGAGTGGGATGCGACTGAGGT
>JAAAKL020004527.1:0-20815 GCA_010016065.2 Carybdea cf. marsupialis auct. non (Linnaeus, 1758) | reverse complement strand
GCCTGAGTACGTATATGTATATATACACATATACACACATATATATGTTAACAGCTCATCCTTCCGTGTTTATTAAATTTATTTAGACTATCAAAAAATAAACAAACTTCGAATAAAGTTTCGATGAACTCTTCATAAGAAACTCTGCAAATGACATAACAAATCTGTGATCCACGAATTCGCTCCGTGCGCTCCCCTAACTGAGCTGCAATCCTGGACTGATAGAAGTTACGTTTTTACTAAATTGAGGTAAAAATGGAACAAATCAACGCAAGACACATGCCACATGAAAGAGGTATCTTTTCCTGGTACTATTTATTTTCTAGACCTCTCCGCTTAGCAGAAGGGGGATCTGACATGCAAGTCAGAAAATGCTCTTTTTAAACTTGACAATATTTTGGAACGGAGGATTGGGAAACTTAACTTATAAGGGAAGCATAATTCATAGTCCAGAATTGCAGGTTACCCCACTTATAACAATATCTATTTCTCTGGTCGCCACTTCACCTCCCAATATTCCACCGGAGGACACCGACAACAAGCTCTATGCAATATGGAGACAAGCCTCTCTGCGCCATATGACTTGACCATGGAAGGACTGCCATCCGTCCCATCATGATTTCCACACCCCACTGAAAGTTGCAAAGTGTATTTAAGGAGAGAGAATTTGAAATGATCTGTTTTTGAAGGGGTACTTGAGAAACAGAAAAGTATGTCACTAACGGAATTTCGTGATACTGCCTTTATAGTATTTTTACATAGTATGTCTTTAGACGTATTTGCATCACATTAAAAACATTTTATCTGAATCGAAAGAAAAGCGATTACCCTCAACTAAAACGATTGTGAAATCCGGTATAGTTACTAATCCAGTCTAGTATTAATCAGGTCCAAGACAGAGAAAAGATGTAAAAAACAATTGGAACACAACTAATGTATTTTTCTATTTCACTAAAATACTGCGAAAGTAACCACGTTTTCAAATAGCTCGTTTCTGTCGACATAAAAAGAGCTACTGCTTCTAAAACGTGAAGAAAAACCCCTGAATACGCTGAAATGAAATCCAACAACATGTTTAAGGTTTTATCTAGCACTAAGTCAGCACCATCCGATCTATTTCATGCTGACAGCAGAAGATTATTATTAAAGGAAAGTAATTTATTTGTTTTTGACGACAAAAAAGTTTGCTGAAGAAATCTAGTTGCCTGGATCCTAAATGTCTCTTGAGAATTTTAAGGCCTGTTCTTTAAGGAAACACACTTTTCAACGCGTCATCAAAAATATTTCTACATGAATGTAAAAAATTACTACGAAATCATAATTGTGTTGCGTTATTATAGAATATTCTTTAATCCACATCCACAATATCTGACACAAGCTATATATCATGGCATGTCAGCCGTGGTTTGTGCCTTTTAACGACGTGACGAGATCCATAGAAGTCATATGCTGGGCACTTTAGTGAGCGACGTTTATGGGAGTATCGCC
The DNA here is from genome assembly GCA_010016065.2 of Carybdea cf. marsupialis auct. non (Linnaeus, 1758). NCBI lineage: Eukaryota > Metazoa > Cnidaria > Cubozoa > Carybdeida > Carybdeidae > Carybdea > Carybdea cf. marsupialis auct. non (Linnaeus, 1758). The sequence continues at coordinate 19,327 of JAAAKL020004527.1, read as the reverse complement.
AGGTAGGATCCGTTAAAACCCAAAGTTCGTAAATAAAAGCGAGCATCAGTGTTCCACAATGCGGGAATGCAAGAAGTAAATTGTTTTTCTAGGAATAAGGTAATGAGTAAGGGTGAAGGTAATAGTAAGAAACCCTTGGCAATACATTGCAAGGTAGGAAATAGTTTACTCCATGAATGATTCTGTCATTTGTGCACTAAATAAATAATATTTGTATCAGTGCATACGTGCACCTGTTGAGAAGTACTAAACTACACAAAGGGGCTCCGCGGGTAACTTATTTTCTGACAAAAGGTTTGTAAACGAACAAGGGTTATGGACCACTTTCCTCGACACTACATAATCGCTTATCAGAACACGAAATCAAGGCTCGGTGTGACGCTATCCCAAGTTCACATGTCTTCTTAATCGTCAAATATCAAGGGAAAGTCATTCCACTAAGAAGAACTGCCCCTCCGGGTTTATCAGTAGTACCTTTTATGAGTTAATTTTTTATAGTTCCAGCTGATTAAACACAAGCATTCTACCCCAAATCAACCAAAATCATTCGTTAACCAGCATACATAACATGAAAAAACATAAAAAACATACGGAAGGTTAAAGAGCACCAAATCGTTATGCAAAGGGAATGGGCAAGGAGAAATTTGTCGTCGATTGTCATAATAGGACATGTTTAAAGGCGAAACATTTGCCAATGTAAGGTTAGTTTCGAGAATGCAAAATGGTTACAACAAACAGGGTACATTCGAAGTCAAATGGGGGACTGATGTCTTTATGCAAATGCTCTAATTTCAGTTGGTACCTCATAGTCACTAACAAGATTGAAGAAAATTTGCGTTACTGTATTATCAGGAAGATGGCATCACTTTTTTTTCTAGAACGGCAGTTGATGAGTGCTAGAATGGCAGTTCTCTCCTCCTCTACACATTAACTTATGGAAAGTGTTTTCACTAGAAGTAAATAAACCTTTCTTATATTTTATGCCTCTTGTTAATACAAATTTAGCAGTAGATATCTATAACAACGTTAAAGTAACGGAAATCGTATAGTATGAGGCTAGCTTTGGAAGTGTAGCCCTTTGTTGTTTAAAGGCCGTAGGAAAATGGCAAAAATTTCCTATCTTCCTATCAGTTATCCTATGGGTGAGACGCGTAGGTCCGGTCGTAATCAAGATACTGCTGAAAGAGGTGGGAGTAGAATGAAATGGAGGAAAGAATTAAACAAGCCAGTAATGAATTGCTATGTTATTAGCGATCCTAGTAAGAGAGATTTTAGGAAAAGAATGTCGAGTATTTGGAATGAGATTGGATTTTTTGAATTGACTGAGCAGAAACTTGCTGGACAAGCCTTACCTATTGGGAAAAATGGATGGTTATCGGATGTAGAGATTAAAGAAATTAAGAGGAAAATAAATATGGGAATGAGAGGGAACTTGCAAGAAAGTGGTCATAATTCCCATTATAGTTGGTGCCTTGGGGACAGTAAGAACCAATCTTGAACAATGGATAAAGAAGCTAGGTGTTCAGGTTGGCATTGTCTTACTACAGAAAGCTTGTTTGTTGGGGTCAGCACAGATCTTGAGAAAGACTCTGGATACCTAAAGCTATGGGAGATAGCCTGATATCTGGAAAGAGATTCCACCAGTTACATCTTTGGTGTGTGAATACTACAAATAATAATAATTTTAAAAGTACATATTCAGCACCTACACTATTATAAACAGACACAAAACATGAATCAAGTGGCTTACCTGAAATTTTCAGTATTTCGTCTTTTAAAGCAAGTATTTGAAATTGATTTTGATAATCCGAATGAAATATACAGTAGCAATCAATACTCATAAAATTTATCTCTTATTTTTAAGCAAAATATTAAATAACCAAGTATTAAGTGGCATTAAAAACGCGTAATTCATTATGCAGAAACAAACCCTCAACCCTATTTTCATTTAAAGGGAACTCAACTACTTTTAAAATTGAATTCAGGTATGTGAAGGAATGCGGAGGGAAAGTGATGACGTCACAAATCAAAAGTTTTGGAAATAGTAAGATTTGACTCCAGATGTCTAAAGGCAACAATGGAGAAACTTTTCCCCCAAAATAACATACCTATAGTGTATATAGCTTTTAAATTAAAAGTGTTCGAATTTCAAAGATCTCCGGTTAAAGCTCTGTTAACATTCTTTGGCTCCTTACGTTAGGAACCGGCATCAAATAACAAGGTTTTGTACAAGATTGAAAGTTGATATCTCGGTGTTATAAAAAGGCAACACTCTCAAATTGAGTAATTGACGGTCTTACTAACAGGGCAACGTGAAAATTTAGTACTTCTTCCATAACTCAAACATTTTCGAAATCTCTGACGTCACACTTTCGCTCCGCAATAGATAATGACGTTTGCCTTCAGCCAGATACAAAATTTCCAACGCCCAGTAGACAGTTGTTTATGCAGCAGGACGAGAAAACGAACTGACTTTCTGTTAAAATAATGGGGAACAATAGTAAACTAACTAATAATAAGGAAGCAAGTACATGCGATGTAGGCCAGCATTTCTTAAAATTGTTTGCTACCCTCCCCCTGAATTATCATGATTAGTAATAAATCGATAAGACTATAGCAGTCTCAAAACGGGGGCATTGCTACAGTACTGTTTCGAACTATTTCCTTTTAGATGAATGTAACAGTCAAGCATATTGGGAGTGTCAACCAAAACATACAAACCTATAAATATAATGATACTAAGGTTTTTGATGTTTCGATTACCTTCCCCAGAGGATAATGACATGGTAGACAGGTTTTGAAACAAGTAAGCTAGATGCAAGGAAAAGGATAACATGTGCTACAAATAGAAATCGGTCACTTAGGAACATGACAAGTGATAAAGTTACTAAGTCATAAGTGTTAAACAAAGAAAGGCCAACAGAGGCGTTTGAGTTTGCTTGTTTGGAAATAGGCATGCTTCCTTTAAATGCTCGTTTTTTGAGACAATTTGTCTACATACACTATTACTAGTATCAATAAAAATAGACATTTTGATGATCTCTCTGTATTATAACTGCGAAAGCAATATATTGAATGTGGCAGGTCTGTTTTAACTTGCTATTCTTCATCTGCATGTAACTGCTCTGTTTTCAAAATGACAACAGTTTTCGAATAATTATGAGATTCCTGACTTTACATTTTATCTGATTGATTCTGCAACATATTCCATGGTACTGACGGTAGTCCATACCTCTCGTTTCAAACTCGGAAAAGTAGTTAGAATTACTGCCATCAAAAATTGACAAATTTCAGCTACCTTTCTTTAACGGTAGTCATAGTTCTGATGCCCTTTTGTAATCCAATGCGATTGTAATATGACAATAGCGGTTTATACAAGTATAATTGGTACTCTATCCAAATTCTGATGCACAGCTTGCAAAATGACAACACAACGGACAGCATTTCGATAAAGGTTCAGTCTTGTTGTGTTTCCTGTTGTTAACTGTAACTTATCGTCTACGATAACCCAGGTCAGATATTTCAAATCAGCAGTTCTAAATCGGTTTCTGTTACTCAATAGCTACCACCTTAATCAGATTTATTAACAAATGATATTGAGAGGTAATGTGTTACTTGAGGGACTGCAAAGACACACTGCTCATTAAATTTTATATAAATAACATATCTTCAAAACCCTCGTCATAATCCACACCAAATTATATTTCCCGAGCAGAACGTACGTTGGAGGTTTATAAAAAAACGTGCGACAACATTTAGATAATATATTGTTAAAACCATCAGAGCTTGATGATAATATATTTATAAGTTGCCCTTCATATCAAAACTTTAAATTGAAACTGCTATTTGTTTCTTCGAATGTTTCTTATGTGTTTGCAAATAAACAAGGTGGGAAACATCAAATGGGATTAGAGAAAACACATGTACTTCAATTAATCTTACATGCACATTCTGCTGGATGTGTCTTTAGATAACAACTTGAGAATACGAAGATTAAGGACTGCAATGTTTATAGAAAGTTTATACGCTACTCAACCGTAACTGGAGTCGTGGCTAAGTTTGAAGAGCGGTGAAAATTCAAATTACCTATGATGATAGGGAGCAATCCCAAGACCACAATGCATTTCCAAACATCAAAATTCATGTTCCCATCGCTATCTCCTCTTCCTGCAAAATGCATCCATAGTTTAATATATTTATTTAAATTCCATTATATTGAGGATAGCAAGAAAAAAAAATCGATATTTTTTTCCTTCCTGTCTATTGACTGCTTCAGTGCAAATGCGTCTAAGCAGTCTGTTGAGGTCACCTCACTTCGACAATTCGCCAACCAGTTGACCATTGAATTGGAAAGATGTAAACAATCAGATCCCAGGACTTCAAAAGATCGTACTGATTTACTTCAAGCAAAACCATTTGTATCTTAGAGTAAAGTAAATCTTTGCGTTGCGTTGGCAATTTTAGTCTTGATGGACCAACTCGCTGTAAAGCTGAGCGGTACATCCATGCCAAGGCGAGTTTTGTTTATTCAAACAAAACAGAGCCTCTACAAACATTGTCGATAAGAAAAGCAAGGGATCCCCCTTGGGAAGGAAGCGACTGAAACCCTCAGCTCATAGAAGGTGAAGGAATAAACTATTAAAGAGCTCAGGGATACTAAAACAGGCCGGACCAAAGAAGGGTACTTTGGAGGGCGGTACTTGCCCTATTACAAGGTTCTATTTCTTAGTTTCTATTCACATTTGTTTTCTGTCAAGTCGCTTACGACTACAGTAAATTACCGATCAAGTGACTATGTTCAAATAAGCACCCATTTTGGAAGGAATATTTCTTGAAAGCCCAGGAAGGAACAAGCGTCCAGGTATAAATAAACTGCCCAGTACACTGGGGATGGGTGAAAAAAATGCAAAAGAAAGCTTGATAAAATGCACTTGCTGAATAATCTGAACAGCGAAGATGTGGATGGAGCATGTTAAGAGTCGATGCTTTAAAAAGATAATACAGAGGCTGATCGAGATACATTAATTGATTGAGTGATTAATTGATTAATTGAAACGTAATGTTTCATTCTATCCTACAGAAAGATGATGTATGTTTCAAGAAATTTCTAGATATTTTCTTTTCCCTCCAAGTCTAACTAAACGCCTAGCCCGAATAAGCTCCCATCCCAAAACGTCTGTTTTTAATAAGCACCCCGGGCACCTTATCGGTAATCTAAGGCATTAGTGATAGAGAGGAGTAAGAATATAAAGCACATCAGATAAACGTTCAATTATTTTTAAATTTACATTGAGAGCTACATGAGCTAAATATCTACGTTGGGCCTTCGGTGTTCAAGAATTCGAAATTGACGTAACGACAAAAACAAGCTGCAATCGACCAACACTTCCTTAAAAGTCGGATCATACTGCCAAGACATATTTATGAGGATTTGTTTAAGGTAACAACAAAAATGTGTTCTCCTTTTCACCTTCTTGCTCCGGAAGCTGCTTTCATATCAACAAAACTGCAAATGTTTTGTGAACAACAAGAATTTGCTCACTACTTACTCTTTATTCAATAACTGGAGCGGCAGTAAAGCACTTTAACGCGTGTTTCTTTTCTCAGCCGTGCATTTAAATCTTCTCCTAACCAGCAAATTTTGAGTGAGAAGTTTGCGATTGCTATAATCAGCGCCTGACGAAAACTATTAGAATTAATGAATGCGTTGATTTACGCACATTTTACAGGACGTACCGCTTCGCATATTTGCTCTTATTGTTTGTATAATTAGCACTCTGATAAGAAAGTGCAGAGCATTCCTGTTACTCTTGCATGATTCACATTATATTTTTATAAGATTATAGTGGACACGCCACTTTACCGCAGGTATCCGTTAAATAGTTAAATGAGTAAATAAAAATAAGTAAATAAAACATGTACGTTTATTAAACCGGAGCTTTTGATGGTTAAAAAGGACATATAACCTATGTCAGCGATTTTAAATAGAGTGTTTTTACAAGTAGGTGTCCGATGGCATATATATAAATTTTTAGGTCTTGGAATGTTGAATTTAGGCAGGGGTTAAAGGAAGAGGGGCGCCAATGCATAAAAGAGGTTCTTATTTTGAGAAGAGACTCGCGTTAATATCAGACGCGCGTTAATTTTAAGGGTCATTTATTTCTTATGACCGTTTATTAGAAATGGTTGTCTATGTATATGAGACTACAATTTGTGGGTGCCTCCATGCGCCACGGGCGTTTACGCAATAAGCGACATTTATCAGCGACGTTTATCTGAGAAGTGCATTATAACGTAAGCGTATTCTTTTGGCAACTGGTCTGGGCATTCATGCAATGGAGATGCCTATTTGATAAGGTATTTATGTAGCGGTGTTTAAATTGATAACGGCGTTTACGTGATATTGTGTTTTATGCGCCAGGGGCATTTTCTTTAACACGACGTTTTCTGGCTTGATGCGGGTTTCTTTTAAGGAAGGTTTTTCGTTGATATGATTTTTATGTGGTAAGAGCGGTTATGTGAGAGAAACTGCCACATGATAGGAACTTACGTGCAGATGTTTCTCAACGACTAGTGCTTATGTAGGAAGAGCTGATACGACCTCTGCTAGATGGAAATTCACGTCAATGAAACTTTCATTTTCGGAGATATTGGAGCAGGGGCAACTAAAAGGGCGCCTATGTGAAAATGGTACGTACGTTGGATTGACGCTATTTTCCATAGGGATGCATTCGAAGAGGAATTGATGTGGCAGGAGTAGAGATGCGATAGGGGTGTTGATCCACTTGGGGCACTCATCTGCAGCCATGTTATCGCCAGAAGGGATTCATGTGCGCGTGTGAACATATGCAAGGGACAATTACTTAAAGGGGGTGCTTATGTTAGACAGACTTTTATGTGGTTCGGACACCGATTTTAAAGTTTGTCTGTGTGACGGCGGGAATCGGGATAGCAATTTAGGCGTCTTTATTTTAGAGAGCAGATTGTTTGTAGAGTTTACATCAAAAGGAGAATTCCTACAATACCGGGAAAATGACTTCTGGCATAAAAGTCTTAAAGGTGCGAGTGAAGAAAAACATAAAAAATTCATCGTTAATGAGGTGCCTCTTTCTCGAAGTTTCCTTATTCTGAGTTCGTGATGCACACCCATGCCTAACACCTATATCATGATACGGGAAATCTCTTTAAACAAGTGACCATTGATATGAGAGGAAGAGGGAACGGAGGCAAGGAGGGCCTCTCCCACTTTCTTTTTGGGTTTTAAACGAGCATTTGTTGTAGAGGAGCGTGCCACTACGCGCTATGGTTCCCTGTGGTGCCCTAGCACTTGATTCTGGATACACGAAATGAAACAAGCTCGTTTATCTCAAGGTCTGTCGTATTGAAAGACAGGTTGCCTTGATTATCACAAAAGGTAGACATCAGAACACCTGCATGTGCAAAGGTATCTGTCAGTTTTAAAAAATACAAAGCCTGTGCCACTACATTCCCGAACACTGTTACAGAAAGTCACGGAAGGCACAAATGTGTGATGAAGAACATGAAGGCTGGCCAGAAAATTTAGGAATTGTACTGTATCATTCTTTGAGAAAGGGTAAACACTGGGTAATGCACACGAACGTAAAACGAGAAAATCATACCTTTGTTGCAATGGGCTATCATCGTATTCATTTATTATCGTATTCATTTATCATCGTATTCATTTATTATCGGACTCATTTATTATCTCTTATAACCGCGTTCTGTAAACATAATATGACGCCACAAATTCTACAAATGTACTACATAGATGTTTGTGAAATGCACCATAGTTCATGTGCATTTACAGCATTGATATCTTATCTAAAAAAACTGTCATATAAATACAGATTATTGTCACAAGATGGTCCTCAACCCTGGTATAGACGAACATGGCTGGGTATTTCTCTATCTAATTGTGTTTTTATCCAAGTTTTATAGAAACCAAGTAACGCATTTCAAAATAATTTATAATTAAGAACAGGTAACCTATCATTTTTCAGACGTGGTAAACTAAGTGGGAGTTTTTATAATACATGTAACAATTTTTTGATATCTCATGAGCAGCAATAGGGCCTACATAGATGGCTATTACCAACAGCCATATTCAAAAAGTTTGTTGGTGGTACAGAAAAAAAAACTTCACGAAATAGCATAAAAATGTTAGTACTGAAAAGATTTTTTCGTCTGGCACTCTTCAGAGTACAAAATCGTCAGAATTGGAATTGAGAAGAAATCAATAAAATTAGACCCTACTGTGTTTTGAAAGTAGCCAATCAGAGCTCTGCCGGCCAGATTGGTGCTGTTTTGACCAATCAGTGTCTGTGGAACTGAATGGTTAACCGAAAAGGCCCAATGAGAAGACAAACTCTATTGTCTACAAAGCAGCGGCTTTCTTGCTTTGTTGTGGACGGATGCCAGAACGGCTAAGGGAAAAGCTGATCTAGCTTTAGCTATAATACGGAAGCGGTCATCAGTGTGCAATTTCCAACAGTCTTGGCTTTCAAGCAAGTGCTGCCCTATGGCAGAGTTACATTGCTTAGCAGTGCTTTCAGTTTTAGAAACCCGAGATGGCTGTTTCCTTGTAGGAGCTGATACTTGGCGAATAGAGGGCGGACAATGCCGTTTACTTCTTTCAACTAACCTCGAAGTTGTGCCTTCGACAGAGCCACCCTCTCACTGGCAAGAAACTGAGTACACAACGAAGCCGTATTTTGCGGAAGGCACACGGTCTTTATGGTTATTTGGGAACGATTTCTTACATGTATAAACTACAAGTGGGACCACAGCGCCGAAACACTTCTCTACGGCCCTTTTGATCGTCAGAATAGGAATCGAGAAGAAATCAATGAAACGTATAACCAACTGTGTTTCAAAAGTAGCCAATCAGATGTCCTTATGCTAGATGAGGGGTTGTTTTGACCAATCAGTGTCTGTGGAAATGAATGTTTGTTTATATTCTAGATTTCTGAATACAATGTACCATATAAAATAGACTTTTACCCAGAAAGTATCAATCGCGTCTGAAGTGCTCCAGTTTCAGGAGATACTACTGACTAAAAGCTCTCCCCTGGGGCCAATAGATGGGACGAGGGGAGGGGCTCTTGAACGTCCTCTACGAGAATGGTTCTTCTCTGTGGTCGTAAAGTCTTTTGAAGTTAGTACATGTGGTCCTTGTTTGTAAAAGGTTGGGGACCACTGCTCAAGAAGACCCTTTTTAGGGTACATTTGACTTTTTCATTCTTGCTTGTTAACGTCGTCCTTAGAGTTAATTTTTTTAAAAACATAAACTGCCTTATCATTTTCTGTACGAAATAATTAACAGATAAACGTCTGAAAATATTTGTCCGTGTTTCTTGCGTCTAAAAATCTTGTCAATCAAGGTGTGTATTTAACAAGGAATACAATTGTTGTTTTAACATTTGATCCAGGGTACAAAGTTTAGTAACAACGAATTTATATGAAGAATTGATTAGTGGTACAAATGAAACGACAAGCACGACAAAAATTTTTAGAGTTCCGCTAGTGAGGGGCAAAGCTGATTTAGCATAGAAAAGTTTTGACTCGTAATCGTCAGAAGCTGTATGGCAATCTAAAAACCAGCGAATAAAAACAATTTAGTAAATAAATTTTAATCAACGAACACAAGAGTATATGTGGTTTTGTTTCATGAGCCTGCTATGAAATCCACTCTGACGGAATTATGGTTTCACCCCCTTTTTAATCTGGATAAAAACCTACACCACTTTTTTGGAAGTGTGGTGTAAATAAATGCCGTATGAATGTACTACTGCTATTGAGTTAGCAACTAGTCGAGTGCTTGCTAACTTGAATTACGTTCACTCAGTGAACTCGCTGAAGAACCATAACAATCGCTCTCTTGATATAAAGCTGATCTACTTACATAAAGGTTATTCTACCACGTAATATTTCCACTCAATGTGATAGATTTATCTACGAGCAGAAGATCAACGCTAACGAACTCATGGTTCCATTAACGTGACTTCCATATACAGTAGCATCCCACTCCAGCACATGCTACACATCATGCAAGAATCACTGAATAATGACACCTCTTTGTAACCATTACACCTCTTTGCAACCATTACACCTCTTTACAACAATTGCACGTACATACCTGTTTCCTCTTGAACAGCAAAATTCGTACACAAAGAAACGGCGTGCCGTTGGAAGTCCCACTATCGTCTATTAGTGTCGATCTTGGAAAGTTTAGCTATGACAACAACAGATCAGCCACTGTTCATCCGAAAAAGATAAATAGATGACATCTTAGTTATTATTACAAAGGGACATCACCAAGATTTTCTCAATCACATAAACAACCTACACCCAAACTTCAAATTCCCTATGGAGAGAAAAGAATGTGGAACACTCCTAGATTCCTAGTTGTCTTGGTAAATAGAAAACCAGATTGCAGCATTGCAGTCCCTACAAACGGGAAGCCAACAAACACGGGCCAATACCTGAATTACGCGTCCCACCACTAACTTTCAGCTCGCAACGGTGTCATCACCTCTCTCCATGGAAGGGTAAGAAACATCATCACTACCCCTTCCCACCTGAAAGAGGAATAAAAACACCTTCAAAACGTCCTGTTAAGGACTTTTACCAAGAAAAAAACATGAAGAGAGCCTTGGAAAGAAGCTCGTCTCTTAGCCAAAAAGACCAAAGACTTGGCAAAGCATTTGCCTTCTCTATTCAAGAATACATGTGTGGCCAAAGGAAGGATTTTCCAACAACACAACATCAATTGTTCCCTTTTTACAGCTACCAACTTCCGCAAAACTCTTTCCCACATGAAGGACCCACTGATCTATAAAAAAGACTGTATCGAGCAATCCCAAGTGTAGGCACGAGTACTAGTCCCCATCAGCGCGGGAAGGTCCGCAATGTTACGCAACATTGTTCATAACCATTGTTTGTTGGGGACTGAAATGGCGTCCAACGGACCTCACTTTGAAACGGAAGATGCTCGATCCAGTGCTTTTTAGAATCAGAAGAAGAACCCAATTGCACCTGAACATAAGAACAATATTGCCGACCAACTATGCTGCCAAGACTGCCCTACATTCTGTTTAGGTGAATCCAACGTCCTTTATGCCATAGGAGAAAAACACTCGGCGAGCCGTCGAAAATGTGGAAACAAAAAATTACGAGATGGCTAAACACTACTGGTCAAAGGGTCACAACTTCAACTGGGAAAATAAGAAAAATTTGGATGGAGAAGTCAACACAACAAGAATGAAGAAACAAAACTATAAACTCCCTATAACATAGTAACCATGCCAACAGCATATCCTGGAAAAATATCGAGCAATACCTAACTATGTTTGAATCTAGGAAGACCTTGCTATAAATCAAGCTCAACTTAACCGACTTTCCTTACAACCATAAAAAATGCGAAAATCTACGCCTAAATTGAGAATAGGGAAATAGTACACACCTTCTTAGGTTCTCCAATAAAAATTTCCTTCATTACATATAAAATACTGATAAGAAAACAGTAATCAAGACAATCCATAATATTTTGATCTGATATTACCTATTTAAAAGTATATTGGAAAAGAATGTTTATTATACATATCATCTATATGGGATCTTTTCTCTTTACAGCAATTTTTTCTTCTTTTCAAAAACATTTCATAAAATGCAATAACTTCTACATTATTGATATTTACACAACATACTCCTCAACCTTTGAAACTCTACAAAGTGCAATCAGGAAAGTTCTATCTTATGTCATTTATAATTACGTATTTTGGAGATGAATATTAGAAATTATTTAAATTTGTTACGCAGACTTTTAAGGATGTAGCTGGATGCCCAACCGTTGTTTCAGATCGTAGAGGAGCTATGCCAAAGAATTTTAACACATTCAGAAAAGTATACCCTCCCCCCTAAAAAACACAACCCAACACGTCCATATTAGTCATATATTGTAGGGCACATGATATTCATATCTCCGTACTTCCAAATCTCTTTAAAAACAATAACATTCCCTTTTATTTATCTTGTCATTTTTAATTTCGACAACCCACAGCATTTGTCCAGAGTATTTCATTTTGATATGGAGACCGATTGCTTTACAAAGTTGTACCTTAGCTATAACGGCGACGTGTTTCCTTGTATAACTGGATTGTAGAAAATTCGAAAGTCGACTTTATAGCAAATTAATTTGTTTTGATACAATTGTCAGAGTCAGCTAGCCTCTTCAAGTTAATATCATTTTATTCTGTGGTGAAAAACCTAATTGACTTTTTTATCAGCAATGTCAATAGCTTATCAGTTTGTACCTATCAATTTTAACCATCCCCCAACGTATACCAATCCGCTTATTCTAGCTCCCTAATAGAAACATTGGGCACATGGTCGCACTGATGGCTTCACCGTCACAAAACTTAGTAGCTTAACTTGTTTGTTAACAATACATAAAAATATAAATCAAACACCGTTACAGTTTAAACCGAAAGCACAAATGATGAATTGACCGCGGCTAGCCTGTGCAGTATAGCGATTAAATTTGACAGTGTTTTTATACCGGAGCCAGTAAAAAGTAAGTCTGCATTTAGTACTAGGTTATATTTCATGTGACGTTCCAACGTTTTATCTTGATTGAAAGGTTGGCGGTTTTCGTACTTAAACCAATATCCTACGCACTGCTAATAAAAATACGGCCTTTAAAGTTTTGATTACAAAATCTAATTTAAAGCCGGTATCATTTTAGAAGACTCATAATCACGTCCTTGTGATTGATAGTTTGCCTTCTTAGTTGTTATTCATTTCATTATATAAAAAAGAGTAATTGCTGTCGTTTCCTTTGCAGAGAAATTGAACTGTTTGACAAATAAACGCCAAAAGTCACTGCCTATCATGGACTTATGAGTTTTAGCTGACCTTAGAAACCTGGCCGGGGAAGAAAGGTTACCGGAAACACCATGACCGGTCAAGGCCTGACTAGGACCATCCATGTGTAGTAGGAAACGGCAGGGGACTCATTTTTCTATCGTTCGAAGCGTAGGATTTGATCGCTGTTGGACATACAATTTAGAGGTGATCATCAGCCGCCGTAATTCACCACCACTTAGTAGTAGGATTCTGGAAATCAAGGATTAAGGAATGTACACCTTCGTTACCCCCGATCTCCAACCTTTTGGATGCAGCGAATACGGCAGCAATTAGGCTCATGGGTGCAAATTTACAAAGTTCCTTGGGTATCTCTAACGAGGTGAGTGATTGTAGTGATAAAAAATATTTCAGTTCCATAAACGTTTCAATTCATGATATAGAGATAAGGAAGGGTAGTACTTTATGACAATCATTTATTCCTCGACAGATATTACATTACACGATTTGATGGGTTTTTAAAATGGTTACTTATGATGTTAGATTTTGTGGTTAAGTAACTTACAGTAAAGTTTCAAAGATGACAAAATCGTTGTCATCCTACTGAAGGTAAAAGAATATTCTGTTGTAAACAGGGACTGAGTTTTCAAGGCTGCAAACGACAGATCAAGACTTTTACAATTGACAGTTTCATCTACCGTAGATCCCAACCTATACCTACTGCACAATTGTTACAATGTATTCTGTACCCTGTATGTCAACTACAGCACTGGAACAACAACGGAAAAAGTAAGACAGATCAGTTGTTTACCAGTTTGACACAGGGCTTCTAAAAACGGAGATAGCTTCTGCACTGTTTCTACGGTCTAACGGTTCTCAACATCTGCGGGTATGTTGAACAGCGCTTATAGTTCGCCCATTGGGGCACGTAGTTTGAGTGCACAGGCTTTGTAAGTCGCCAAAATGTTTTACGACGCTAAGAATACAAGACAGGCGGTTTCCAGCACGGTACTGACATAAACACAGATACTCTTAATTAAACATTCACTGTACAAACGACCGCTTCTGTGAAGAAACATTTGACAAAATAGTATGGACCTCAATCACAAATTCAAGTACAATAACGGGATCACATAGGAGCCTTGGAGGCATAAGACTATGGTAGCGCCATTCTGATTCCACCCAAGTAGAAAATACGTCTCAAATGTATCATCGTGAAGGATACGTGTTCCCAGATATTAACTCGGAAACGAGATGTAGTGACATTGGCTACACTTGCAAACTGGCCTTTCACGGAAGCGACTTGACGAGAGCTAGATTACTAAAGGGTAGACACATCAACTTACAGACATAATAAACCTTCTCTATTGGGCAATTACACTTTATCTGTTTTCTAGCATTACATCTAAACATAAGTAGAACCTGTTCCTTGCGTCTTATGGAGCGGTTTATTGGTAATACTACTATTTTGGAATAAGTATATCAACATAAGCATGAGACTGCTTAAAAGAATCAGGCTTGGATAGTATGATTTAAAGCATAACCTCTTAGGGCACTAACGGTATAATTTCCAGCTTTAACACAAGAAGTGGCTCATTTTAGCACAAGAGTGCCAAGAAGGGGAAGTTATCGGACAAAACCTGACAGATTTAAACTAGACACGGCAGCACTGACCTGGACAGTGACGAACCGTACTACCACACACTGGACGAGAAATTGCCAACAGGAACAAAACCGAATGCACCTAGTGGATAATGACCATATTCATATTATTGTCAACGTTCCGACAGCTACATGATGCCATGATGACAAGGTTCTTCGTCTTGAAGATAGCTACAGTAAACGTTTGAACTGTTTCGGAACGAATTATTGCTACTGCTTCTGACCGTTTCATTGTTTTTTCTACATGCTGTTATGTAGGTCAAATCGCCAAGGATACGCGGCAATCACTGTCTATTTTGAAAGCAACCAATCGTCGAATTAAGGCAGTTTGCTGAAATGGCATCAGTTATCCATCTATTTAAATTATGTCCCACTGATCTTATTATCATTTCATTTACAATTAACGTATTAAGGCTTAACCTATAACTCACTTCCAAAGAAACAAGATATTCATGTAAATATTGATGAAGTTGCTTGTTAACGGTGGTGGTTTAAAGGTCACAGAGCGCCCTGATAAACATATTCAGAGTGTTAAACCAATCAACGCTTGGGAGAGCAAATCTCAGCCAATCAGCGAGCGGGTTCAATTATTAGCAACAACAATCCAGTGAGTTCTCTATACGGATATTGGTCTGTCGTCAGAGTTAAATGAGTAAACATAATACAAGGCTGAGATGGAGATGCACCTGAACGCCTTAATAATTTTGCGTCCAGTATAAGGAATATTCTAGTTTTACGGAAAATTCTCACAATCAAATGGTGGCACTAAATGAAGAAACATAACAGTGGTGTATAACCCGGTAAGTATCAATTATGATTTTATTTTTTCATACGGTTTTATTAAAACAAATTAGTGTGACATGATCAGGTAGAGGTCAAATCTCAATAATTGGCATTGCTGTCCCCCACTAATGAGTGGCATCCCAACAATACCGACTACCAAAGCAAATGAAACGGGGAACAACGCCATTAACGACTCGAGCGTCGTAATTCCATATCAAGATCTCAGGAATAAGGACAATTTGCTGAAAAGTAGCTAGCCCCACAAAAATAGATGAAGACAAAAATCGACATACAATATCTTGAGGTTGAGGGACACGTTGAAAGTCGACTGATGTTTTTTTTAAATTCAGATGTGGTAAGAAGTACATGCTCTCTTGTTTATATTCGTATTCATTATAGATATATTCGTACAAGGTAAGGACAATTTATTATCTTATGCTGCACGACATCGGGTTCAGAGTATCGTCTCTTGATCACATACACTGGCCGCAGGCTTTTATTACTATATTCGCGGCTTGATGAAACATATCTTGAATTTCTCGAACTACGCCAAACTAAATTTTCTTTCTTGATTGTATGATACTTTTTACTACGTTTATCATGGGTAACATCCATTTAAATTAACATATAGTCATAAGTGAGTGAAAGTAATTTAAAAATTCGATAAATATGTATAGATGTTAAAAAGTTACGTTGGTTAAATCGCGGGCCCTTAAATTAAACGCGGCGAGTGGCATTTCGCTCCAACGGTGTCCCGAGATTCCTTAAGTTCGTCTGATTTATAAGGCCAACTTCATCTTTAATTTTGTTTCATTTCTCCGCTCGTAATCTCCATAAAGCAACAGTACGGGATTATCACGTAATAATCAAGTTGAATTAAATAATAGCGATAAATCAATCCCCTATACTTGCCCAATTGGCCGCTGGTACTTAATGAAATCATGGATATTGTCTACAGCATTTTCTTAAGAATTCGAAATTATGTTGTTAAAAAAATGTAGGATCTACAAAATATGAGAAATTGACTCTCGGAGCTCAGATAAAGGACGACAAGCGAAAGTAAGTAAGAACACAACCGGAGATTGTTGACAGTGATGACTAGCTAAAAGTTTTGTAAAAGGAGGTTCTTACCCTGACTTTGTTAGATTTACTTGGAGATTTTATTATGCTTTAAAAGGTTTGGGTGTCTGTTAGGCAGTAACTAGAATTTGTAGTAGTTCTCAGTTTAACATAAATGCAATGGGTAAAGAAATGAGAATGGTAATAATTATGTCTACGTAATAAAATGTTCGCTGGACTCGACTAAAATTTTTAGCATCCCTTTCAAAGACATTACTGAATTTTTTTGTAAACCAAAATTAAGCTAAATGTCACAAAATGTTGAAATTCTCCCCGGTTTTCGGACTAATCAGAACAAAACACCGCTGAAGAAAAAACGGGAAGACACGGTAAGGAACAACCGATCGCCGGACCGTTAATAAGAACGAAGACGTATATTGAGCTAAACGTATATTCTTTACGCAAATGTATTATGTACCTTAACACAACGATGCTATGGCTCTCTTCAAAATCTTATTGCATAGCCATGTACAGCTATTTAAAGAGACCAACGAGATTTTCAAATCAAGGAAATAATTTTTGAACAGCAAAATTTTGCATCTCTAATGATACTCATTTTCATTAATTAAAAACTCCGGGTTTGATATCATCAAAATAGTACCACTTTCCTTCCTTCTACATGTCTTTCAACAGAAGCTTGAAATATATGGCATCAAAGAATAACTATTGCATAGTCTCTAGGTTTCTGGAGAAGAACATCCTAACACTGCCCACTGGATGCCAAGTTGTTAATCAGATAATACGTCGTTTGCAGTCATTTCGCAACTACGTCTTAACCTGGCGCCTTTCATGGTGCCTCCTCATTTAAGTTTACATGGTTTTATTTTGAAGAAATAAGCAAAGTTTATTCATTTCTTCATTATTGATTATTAAAATAAAACTTCCGATATCTGATATCAAATGTTATGTAAACCCTGGGCTTCATAGCATCATAAATCCTTAATATCATCTCACGAGGAGTGGTTGCATGCATGTATGCGGCCATGTGCGGTCATTGTACGGGATCTACGTATATCCACAAACACAGGGCGGCGTAAGAGCCATAGCTATGCAATTTTTGCGTTGCTCGCTTGTAGTATCTACAAAATTCGCCTTGGATACAAGGAGACTGATTATTTACTTCACCTCAATTTCTCAAAAGGTTGCAGATCCACGTAGAATAACCACTAGGTTAAGAGAAGGAGGGCGGAAGGGGTCTCCTCTTAACATCGTTCATCTGATTTTAAGCTGTTACATGCTTGTATGCGGCCATGTGCAACTATTTTACGGGATTATACAGGTACATTAATCAAAGCATGGCGGCTTACACATGATCAATTTGCGACTTCTTTGTTACCCTTCACTCTATTTACATCATTTGAGCCCCATAGAGTAAACAAGATTACCCTTCTTCCTTTAAAATGGGCGCTAGAGAATCCCAAAGATCAGATCCCGAAGCGTAAATATCTTCTGCTTGACTAATTACGTAGATCTCAAATTAACAGGTAAAATCACGACTGTATTTAATGTTTGTAGGTCGAGCTGTAAACTAAAGTATTAGGAATTCGCAGCTTGCCAAAGAAAGCTGGTGGTTCAGGACTTTGATAAAAACAGAATGATCATAAATCTATTTTCTACAAAAAGGATCGAGGGCTGTTTTCAAATGATTAGGCCTCGATGTGGAGAACATGAACGACTAATAACGCGTTGTGCATTTCTCGGATGGCAAAGCTCCCTTAAATGCAAAAAGAGGCAGAACGATATTAATGGACTCACAAAATACTTAAGACACGATACGGGGCCAAAGGCTCAATTGAAAATAAAAGTGATACCTAAACACTGTAGTAGTATCAACTCTCATAAAAGACACAGTAACTTAATTTTCTCTGATCTTGCATCGACCGAAGTCTAATCTTAAACTCTTACAATTTTACAAATATTTATATACAAGAAGATAATAATGAATCGGACATATGAAAGAAGATATAAAAATCAATGAAGAAATTATAACCATAACAATCACAAGATCCTTAGGGAGTAATAGACGTAACAGGAAACATAGGCTGTAGTGAGTGGAAACTGTTTACAACCTAATTGCTCTGTGTGGACGTAACAACACGAGAGATTCTACAAGTAGTACGATAAACTATATGTTGTGTAGCATACCTTTAACAATATATTATTGATTCTCATATTAGGTTATTTACTAGCTGATGATAAGTCCATCACAGATTTCGAGGAAAGACAAAACGGTTATTTGTACCTTTCTGGGGATCCAAACAATAACTAAATAATAATAGAACCCAGTCACCAAAATTAACTGACGATAGTAAAGCAAGATATAATTGATAACTTACGTAGCTAATACAGCTACCAATACTGATGAAGGTATCTAAATAACTCACTCTAACTAACGAAATTAACGTAGATTAGCCGCATGTAGCCTTCACCAATGCATCTCTATCTTGCACGAAAAGTTTATCCGAAGAGGAAGGCTAAATCTGTCAAGAGGATGATTCTTTGCAACAGAAGACGTCATTACGATGATAGGATGTCATCCAAAAAGTGTATATCATGGAAAAGTTGGGTTCAGCAATTTTAAGGCTTTTGCCAGTTGACAGGCATCTGCTTTCCAGTGATAAAATGTCATGTAATCATAGTCTATTTGCAAACGAACGAAAGCTAAGGTACATATTTCAAAGTAGTAAGAATTACGTTTTTCGCATTTGAAGCAGAAAATAAAGGATTTCTGTATTATGGCAGAGCTGTTTGCGAGCTTGTTCATCTGCTAGATCCAAGTGTCCTTTTAAAATTGTAAAGGGGCATTATTTTCATTTGGTCGGCGGATACGTGTATGTGTACGTGTACGAAACATGACGCGGCTAGCGACGCAGGTTGCAGA
>JAAAKL020004526.1:0-20817 GCA_010016065.2 Carybdea cf. marsupialis auct. non (Linnaeus, 1758) | reverse complement strand
AAGCATTCAATCGAAGCAGATGGAGAGCTGTGTCATCCAACCCACGACATGTGGATGGAACTTAGAGAAGAGAAGAAGAAGAAGATTCTTTATCTGAAATTTTGTCACATCTCTCTGTAAATCTAGAGAGCATGTTGACGAGAAGGTATTCCTTTTCCAACTGACTTCTTACAGAGTGAACACAAGGGGGATGAAAGGTCCTAGCGTAAGATGAATATTACCTGCCAAAAGCAGGAGGGACTACGCAAAGAGCACGTGATTTTGGAAGCTTTCGAAGTCTGTACAGCATTAACAGATTTGTATTGTCTTAAACACTTAGAACTTATTTCTTCTTGTGGTGAAAGACTCTCACAGGCGAAAATTGCCAGGTCACCTGATTTCAAGATCAGTGTGAAATTGATCACAAACCATCGCTCTGGTTGATCTCCTTTAACTTAAACTTTGTTCTTTAAACGTAGCATAACATCATCGATGTTGCATAGCATAAATGCGTCAGAGGGAATATCATCTGAACCTTTGGCTTCATCGATTATTATTATTATTTTCAATGCAATATTACTATTGAAACCACTACTAAAATGATATCGTATTACAATAAATCAGTGTGTGCGTTTACTTACATGAAGAATTTAACTTTCCTTGTTTTCTATTTATTATCACTAAGGTATAACATCCATTGCAGTGGCTTCTTTAATTCGTAGTGTAGTCTCTCGACAGTCCAAAGAAATTACCAAGGAGTGCCATGCAGACAATTTTCTTCTTGGTTTCCACTAATTATACATTTCACGATATCATTTGAAATTGCAAGCAAATTAGAAATAACACTTGATTACAAGTCACTTGATGTCAAGATTTAAACTCTAAATTATGACGTGGAGCGATTATAGAGGAACATGTTGACGTGTTCAAAAGTGATAGCACTTTGTGTAGCATTGATGTTGTTATGATCTGTCAAGATCAAAAAGCACAACTCTCACAATTAGTAGAGGAGAATTGAATTTATGCCTTACTTAAAACTGAATCACTCAAGGGAGGATGATTTTGCATTGTATGTACACATTTCTACCATTTGTGAAGTGCAAGAACCTTGAACTTCGGGATAGAAGAGTTAAGGGTCGTAGCATAGTTTGAATCGTACATTATGACATGGTTTACTCAAAATCAAATCACATGGCCACAAGATCACAGCATTGAAACTCACCAGTTCAACTGGCGTCTTTTGACTTTAACTGAATACAAATTTTAATGAATAGTGAGTTATCTATTGACTCCTGGTATTAAAACAGCAGTTGTTTACCCCATACGTAAGTACTTCATATTTACAATGCTATGATTAATTGTAAAGTGATAGTTTTAGTGATATAATTATTAGTAAATATTAGATTCCAGTCAGCCCCTCTACGTATTCCTATATTTGCACTTTTTCGTAAGGTGAACCTGAATTCTTCTCGTCAGGTTTGGCAGAAAGTCTTTTCAATGCATCGCCTTGTATTGCCCTTCTATTGCTTTACTTCTATTGACTTGCTTTGAACCTTTTTTTCAGTTAACTCGGATGAAGTGGAACAGAGCAGTATCCCGGAAACGGAATTTCAAATTAGTAAAGATCTTGTTCAGACAAACCTTAATACCCAAGTTATTCCAATTAGCACTTCTGCGGACAACAGACCGTTTCCCGTTTACATTGAACCAAGGAAAAACATTGTACCATCAAAAGTGCTTGAAGAGCCTCACTCAAATGTAACTACGAACTCTGTAGATGAGCATGATAATTCTCACGACACACTAGAGAACTTGGACAACTTTACAGATGATGCAGCAACTAAACTGGAAACTACGAAAAAGTACACATGTGGGACATGTCTGAAGGCGTTTGCCAGTAAACAACATTTAACACGTCATATGATTCTCCATTCGGGCGAGAAGCCGTATAAATGCCAACAGTGTGGGCGTGGCTTTACGCAGTCGACACATTTAAAATCACATATGTTAATACATTCTGAGAAGTGGCCGTATCCATGCAAAAAATGTGACAAGGCATTCCGCACGTCCTCCAATTTGACGAAGCATCTTAGATTTTATCACGAAGAGGAAAATAGGAGACGGAAATTTCTATGCAATTTATGTGATAAAGCATTCATTTGGTCGAGTAATCTACAACGGCACCTAAACATGCATACGGACAAAAAACGTCACGTGTGCAGCATTTGTGGACTTAAATATGGAAGAGCTGACCAATTAAAAGAACATGTAAGGCTTCATAACCCCGAGAAACTGTTTAGCTGTGAGCAATGCGATAAAAAGTTCCGAACGAAGAGTTACCTTCGCCGCCATCTTATTACCCATACAAGTGAAAGACCGTATCAATGTGAATCGTGTAACAAGGCCTTTAAACAACCTGCGCATCTCAGGAAGCATAGTAAACGTCATAAGGAGAAGAAAAAGATCGGAAGACCAAAGACTCAGAGCAAAAAAGGCAAGGGAAAGAAACTACATAATGGTACAACGCTGGAAGACGAAGTATGGAAAGAAAAGTCAACAATAGTAAAGAACTCCCTAACAGACGATTCAGTCCAGTCAACAACTAGTGAATTCTTGAACGCAATCAGTAGATCTTGAAGTTTACAAAAGTGATGTTTTGAAGCCGACTGGAATTATCAAGCAATAGTGCATCTTCGCGGTTTCTGCTCATTTGTTTGATCGTATCATGTAAATATTTTGTTTTCAGACCCTTCATAAAGGGAATAGATATTACAGTCGAGTCTATCGACTTGAAAATGAATAGAAAACACCTTTGAAGCTGAATCAAGTGAATCGTAATTAAAAATAAATACATCAACAAGCCGTCGTAACGAAAGTGTGTGGCTATGCTTGTTTCCATCTTAGTGATCGCAAGAACTAATACTTTCTCTTGGTTTTTAGAATGCAAATCAGTCCATTAAGCAGCTGTAAACTGTTCTTAACCATATACCACACTGTTCACACAGCACCTTTAGGTTTTCACATGCAACTTATATATTGAGTTATTTAATAGACAGTTCCACTTTCGGTCAAAGTTCACTTTTTTCTTAGTTACTGTTGCTAGCCTAACGAGCCTTCATGATGAGTCATTTAATTCATCTTTTATTTATCTTTGTTAATCCTCAACTCCTTCCTCCCACCCCGTTTCTGGTGTTGCAAAGCAGATTGTTGAATGCCGCCAGTGATGGTATTTCAATGCACAATTTCCATATACAATTAAAGGAATGCCTTCATTTTAGTAGAACTCACTTTGTCGCACGAAATTACACTGGTTTCTTCAATGCTGTATGTTTTCTTGACAATTTGGCATGTATGATACACACTCCTAATCTGTGACATGCCCTAAGGGCAAGAGCGTTTATCACATATAAGATACTGTATTTCTCCTTTATGAAAGATTTTTACCATTTGCCATGGCTTCATTTGAGTCTTCTATATTCCCTCGACACAAACTGTCAAGCTTGTGTCGTTTCTGTCAGAAGGTTGCCTTTAATATGCTACCTTATAAATTGAGAGTGACCATGCCTGTAGAGAAAGAAGGCACATTACTTGTGCGAGGGTAATAGGAGAGATGGTGATTATTTCTGGAGTTGGTGTTATTTTTGTATGCCTACATTCAAGTTAGGTAAATGCATCGAAGCATGGTGCATCTGGAAGGAGCATTCACTATTTGATGTCTGATTTCCGCAAGCCAGTTAGTGGACCGTACTTTGTTCTTTAGAACTTCATGTTTTCGTTCGTGCTCCAAATGTTTCTTTGCTTAGTTCACCTGTTTAAGAACATCATACTATTGGCTCGCTGTAATATGTTGATATTGCCAGAGCGTCATATTGACTGAAGATACATTATGCACATTTTCCATACCGTCCTATTGATTAAAAACCCTTCCAATTTTCCAGTGAATTTCTAAGTCCACCAAAGTATAAGACACCCCTGTTTACTATACGAGCTTCTTCTTCTGGTTGTTCCTTTTGAGCCCTAAAACTGTTGGTGCAATTGTAATTTTGACGGTTTTGATCCTTCAATTAAAATGATATGAAATTTGAAAATCTCAGTTACAATTACATTTACTCAAAAATGTTTTATTCGATTGCATTCAGCTCAATTGCCAATTTTTTTTACCTCCGTCACCCACCTCCTTTATTATTATGTCAACGCTTGGGGAATTGCTTACACATTAAGGTTATGTGGTCAGATAATTCGCCAGTGCAAATCAACCTCCTAAGCCGATTTCAGACTCACATTTTCATTTTTCATCTGTTATAGCAATAATTTTCAGCTGTTACACCACGATCAGCGTTAGCAGCTTATACTTTTGCTTATACCTACAAATGCTGCTGGTGAAACCTCCTGTGCGAAAACTTCGTCATTCTGTGAACTTGAATTCGAGGCTTTTCTTAAGCAAACATACACTTCTGTGTTATTAGACTGTGATATTCAGATAGTGAAGTCGAAGGTGATGAACTGACTTCAGTCTACGTCACTGTCATGTTCGTGAATAGCGATTTCAATGAGGAGTAAGTGGATGCCCTGAATTCCATTCTTTTAATTTATTTTCCTCCCGTTATGTCACCTTCATTCTTTTTTCTTTTGAAAAGAAATACTGTGGAACTCAGTTTGTCCTAAAAGACGTAAAACTCATCTCATCAGTGCTCCAGCTCACTGCGCTTCTCTCGTCTACTCTAAAATTAAGCTCGATCGCGAATTAACAACTTTATTAGGCAAGGGATACCAGGAAAATGTCAAAAAAAGGCTTCTTTCCTTTTTCAATAAAAGAATATATATGCACCTAGAAATACGTAGAGGCCATCTTACTAGAAGCTTTTGGATAAAAATTGATCAGTTTTGCAGATGAAAGACCCATTACATTTAAATACATGATGATTAAGCAAAATGCTTAAAATTGTTCTTCTTTTGTTCCTAGCGCGCATAATTTATTCCTCGATCCTTTGCGGTTACATTTTCTCCGTAGGAGCCTCGTTTCTAGGTCTTTGAGGCGTTTTTCAAAGGTTTCTTCGTTTCTTAAAACAGATTCGGCGCGTGCGCAAGCCCTGTCTATAGGGAATCGAGCGTTTTGTGTATAAATGTTTATGAACGCAGTCGCTGTCGCTTTCCGCTTTCGGAGCACTTTACTTGCTAACAAGTTCTGCAAACGAGCATCCTGCGAAATTTGAGTGGCGTGATAATGTGCTGACGCCGTTGTATTGAAAGAGTAAGATTGTAGAAAAGCAGTTTCAGAAGCATTAAGGGATAGTTTTTCAATCTATTAGGTTTAACTAATAAATTCTTAAAAAGAACTGTTGTTGATCATGAACACGAGTTAGATAAAATAGAATCATGTAAATTATTGTGGCAGTAGATGAAAATAGATAAAGTCATCACAACTGAATTAAGCAAGTGTGGTAAACCATTTTGGGGCAGGCACGAGGAGTCTTTTTTAGGGTACGGGAAGGATCAGAAGCTGCTTAAAAAATAGCGGGGCAAAACAGTTTCACCGTTAGCGTGTACTGAAGTCGCCGCTATTTCATCGGCTAAGGATTGGATATTGGAACCTGCGGATGGTCATAAAATGACAATGTCAATAAAGTTTTAATCGAGGTGTGTCATTTTCTTCTGGGAAACTCTTTGGGACAGTGTTAATTTTCCTGCAACAAGGTTTCTCAATCCCGAGTACGGAGGATTCTGTCACTTACACTAGCGATTGTGAGGCTCCTAGAGTCACACTGTGTCCCATTAAAGTGTATCTTGCCTCGATTTAAACTTCAAACTTGATGCAGGTTTCTCCTTCCAAAATAAGAGTAATAGGCTTGTCTCCCTTAACTTCTACTTTGTTTGCTGCACACATAACCGACCTTCCACACTGTTTTCTTTGGATAATCATCACACATTTGCATTTTTCTAGACATTACGTTTGAGATTATATTTGTGGAGGAGGGTTTAATCGAAGATATGTTAGACACAGAGTCCGAAGCATTACTACGTATATTTGATACTTATTCCGCTATTTGCTTTTGGAGATCCATAAGATCGCTTCTAACATTTGCTGAAAGGAAATTGATGCGTTAAATGAGATACAATTGTAAATGAAGATATGAATAGGTTACTTTGTGATAAGCCACTTGCGAAAGAAATGCATCGTCATATTTCACATTGCCATGAGTTCCTCATATATAACTCATCGATGAAGAAAGTGAAAGGAAGTCTTAACAAAGAGGAAAGAATAAACAGCAGATGAAAGTGACGACGCACTAAACAACTGTTGTCACTCAAAGCCTTGACCAGCATCACAGCACTAAAATAACATTATTGTTCAATTCCTACTAAATGAGGAAGTGAAACTTTTACAGTTTCATAGTCATTTACGAAGTCATTCATTGAGGTTACGCTGAAACAGCTAAACATGCCAGAACATGAAAGACAGAAGACTTGAAATACGAGCCCTGTGTTATTTTAAACGACATCAAGATTTCACTGCTGTGAGTGGCATATCTTTATTTCATGTGAACAAATCACTTACCCGTCATGCTGTTCGGCTATTATTATTAGTCCCATGAAAACAGCCTGGTCTTTAATTACTTTGAATATCAATCTATATACGTGAACGATGATGCAATGCTATAAAATTAAATCAAATCAGTCGAGTTTATGGTTTAAATGGTCTCTTGGTTGTTGGAGAAGATCGGCTGCAATAACAACAATCATCCCATCCTATATATTACGTCGACATGATACAAACTTATCATGTAAAGTCATAAAAAGTATATATATATATACATATAAAGTCATAGACTTCTTCATAATGTAAGTTGTGTCTTAGCGGATCCCATTAAAACCAAAAACTTAAGTATTTTTCAAGGTGTGTTTTAACAGCTTAATAAATGCCTAGATCCGATTCTACTTACGGAATTCGTGTCTCTAACCTGGGGTCGTGTCCCAAGTATCTATGATTTGCACTCCATTACCACTTTAGGAACGTTGAACAATCGTGGAGAATGTTGGTAGCTATTATAAGAACTTGTCAGAGGCAAAGTATTCTCTTCTAAATCAGAATCAGTGCCATTTATCAACTGATTCTGCTATTTTTATCTTTCTTTGCCTATCAGTAGATGTGAACAGATCAACTTCTCTACTCAATTCTTTCTGGGCGATTCGTGTTTATACATATGTCACTCAAAATAGCTTCATTTGTAAGCTTTTAAAATCTAGAACAGTTTATAATGACAGATCAGCTGATAAAATGGCGTTGCCACAGTTCAGGATTTTGTTGAAACGTCCTTGTGTTTATTTCTTTATACCCATGACATCTCCCTGTGGTTTTATGAAGTAAGAATAGTTCTTATAACATTACGACATAAGCTTCTTTGAGAATGTGATACGTAGCATTTTTCTTTTACCTAATTTATGCGTACCGCACACTTAAAGAATTTGAAGATGGAGTTCATTTCAAATAAACACTTGTTGGATACGTTGGGGAGGGCGATACTAAAATAATAGCATTCATACAGAGATCATGCGAGATTATAAGCACTTTTTACAAATTAACATTTAAGAAAATCAACATGTACCCAACGCAATGTGAAAAACAACTGCAAAAGTTTAAATAAAAGGTTTGAAAACGTCATATGTAAAGTACCATATTGAATAACCAGGATTAAAGTGTTCGTATCAATTTCTTCTTTTTCTGGCAATAGATAGACTAAAGAAATAAACCAGTTGTAGATTGCACACAAAAACAACTTATGTAATCTGATTGCTAGAAAACATAAAATCAGTAAGTACCAACCAATTTGTCAATAAATTTTGTGATTATCTTTCCATCAATTTCATCGATATGAGTTGTATACATCAATGTCGACTCCTGGGAAAAAAGGGATTTTTGTCTTCTTCAGGCATGCGCACTAAAATCCAGTAATGTTAAAAGTAATAGTTTATACCTTCCCTCTGCGTGGAATTACAGTTGATTCCTTGATTGATGTACTTTTTATATCTGTATTCCGCAGCCGACAATGTCATGACAGAGCCGTACATTCAAAGGATTGTTACCTTCGGTCCTTTTAAATCTAGGATAAGACTTCACTTAATACATAACCTTGTCTGAACAGTTTTGTTTTCTTGAAAGGATTTATTTTCAAAGTAAATAAGAAAGAGAGAATTTTTCAAACAGTTGGAACTTCTTCAGTGCTACGGGATGTATGAAATTATGCCTGATGTTATCCCAACTTTTACTCATTGCTGTTCACGCATTTTATATAAGGCAAATGTCAACGGTCTGGTGAATTTCAGGTTAATGCCTCTCTTTTCTTAGGACGTTCAGTCTAATTTTCCCTAGTGTCTCTTCAAACGTGATCATTTCAAATCCACTCTTCTCTATAGCACTTCTACTTTCAATGGGCTAATGACAGCATGATGGGCCAGATGGCAGTCCTTCCATGGTCACGTCCGACTGGTGATTCACATTGCACGTAGACTCTGGTCTCCAAAATTGCATAGAGCTGAATGTGATGCCCACCGGTGGAGTATCAGGAGCTTGTGTGGCGACTAGAGAACTAGTGAACTATGTTATCACAAGGTCAACATAGCTCAGTTGCTAGAGGAGCACGCCGCGAATACATGGGTCCCGGGGTTCTACTCCCGGTAGTGACATTTTCACTTTTCTCTAGTATATCCTCAAATTGAGAAATTTATGTCAAAAGCATGTTTTGAGGCAGGCGTAATAATGAAAATGACTTGAGTCGTATTTTATAGACATATCAAGTCCTTGAACTTGTAATTTTGAATTTTTAGTCAATTTTTACAATCTTAGACTGCATCAATTGTAAACAGGATTTAGAGTTTAGATCAGATTCTTTTACATAGTTATCTTTGTTATCAAGTTCTGATATTAGCAAATTTTAACTCGTGAGCAAAGATATCTTGGACCTAGCAGGTTGCTAGCTGCGACTTCTCTTAAGAATAGAAAGCTGACCCCAAAAATGTTACAGACAATATTACTGTTTCTAGGGAAATGAGACACGGGTATACTCTTCGTGGCAAGAAACATACAGGTCAAAAGGTTGAAAGGTCAGAAATGTAAGACATATTTGGACTACGTGATCATCAAAGTGCTTGCACAAGACGTTTAGGAAACGTATAACATGAGATTTGCTACTCTTCTTGTACAAGGACAACAGCCATAATGGTAATTGCCTGAAGTTAGTCTTTGGCATTATAACCAAAGTAAAGAAAATAAGAAAATGCCGTAAACTTGGATTGATGGATTAGCCAATCGATGTGTTTGGGAAATCGGTGGTAAACATGGGCTATCATACTCGGTAGTGGAGGAATGAAAATAATACGAAAAAACAATTTTACCGCACTGCAATCGTATCGTTTAGTTCATATCGAGACAAAAGACCTCGATCTCAAATCTAAACGATTATGCTAGTTTTTGCTATCTGTTTGTGATTGCATAATAAAAATATACTTTAGTAAATTGGTGCAAAGGAGGGGACTCTGACCGAGTCACGTGACTAGATCCGATCTATTTCGAATCACATAATACCGACCCGAGACGAAGCGAATTGACAGTAAGGAATCTTTTGTATGTATTACCATAGATCTGAATAAATCATTTATTTGTTGGTAATTAGTAATAAATTAGTAATTTATTAAGATCTGTGTTGTTACCAAAAGGGTCCTATGGAATCTTACTCCAATTTTTCAAAATGTATCACCTCCTCTGCTTTTTGGGTGCCTATTAGAATTGGCGCTTAGGATATTAGGATTGGCGCTTAAAACAGCAATGGTTGAGGTTAACATTGACGTGTGATGGTGGCCTGACTTCAAATCAGCAGTTACTTGCGATTACCACCTGTTAACGTGCATAACTTATCCCTATGCAAAGAACCTTAAACAAGCACTCTTGAAAACAGAACCTTTGTCAAGAAAGGTCATAAGTGAGGGTAAAACTAAATTAGAAGTCTAGATTTGTTTTAAATCTCTGGGTACTTTATCATACAATAGTGTAGTTTAAATTGTCATGGCTAGAAAGGGCTCTACCAATTAAAAATTTTTTTTTTCATTAACAACGTGTCCTTTTTCTCATGGTATAAAAGGTACAGCATTGAATCAACTGATATTTTTGACCCAAGCAGGGTTTTTACCTAACAATTCATGAAGTTGCTTTTCAAGGATACATTCATCTTAATAACTTATTCCTCAATGACATCATGATGTGGAATTCGACAAGCACAGCAAGGGTTCAATTGCTATTGCAAGCTATACAAGACAGGTTATTCGGGTTGGAAATCATGCAGTTAATGATGACGGATAGAGGGGCGGAGGGTCGGTGCGTCATTTTTCTGTTATCAAAGTATGAATCCTCACGGTAAACATTCAGTGAATGCAGCATGATTTATACTTATCCAAAACAACGCTACCTGCAGACATTTTTGTTGTATCTTACCCTGACAAGATTGTATTTATCGTCTGTCCTAGGACCCCCCTGCAACAATTCATTGTTACACAACCACATTCGTACCCTGATAATTTCCTGGAGCTAGTACATAAATCTGTGGAAAATACGTGTCACTTGTATACTTTAAGACACAAGTGGGATTAACTCCTAAATAATCTATTACCTATCTCTTAATTTGAATGAGATAAACCGCTTTACTACTCATATGCTGTCCTAGAATTTTTTGATCTTCATGCTAGCTGATAATAAAAACTGATTAATTGGGTTATAATATGTAATATGTATTTTAGATACACTAGTTCTTCCAATAGCCATCACAGATATAACGTTTCAATACAGATTAAAAGTATAAACTTAAAACTAAATTGTAAATATCTGTTTACAAGGATTCCCCGCTGTTGCGTAATTTGAGGGAAGCCAGAAAATTATACCAGATAATGACTTTGAGATCAAGTAAATGGAGCCATCTGCTGTACAGGCTGAACTTCGTTATCTATCATGTAGATAGTCCAGCAGACCTTGATGTACTTTTGACTTTCAACGATGTGTTAACGGTCCTAGCTGTCCATACGATCTACTCCTGTATTAAGATGCACTCTACTTTGACTTAGATAACTTCTCATGTATCGAGCAACATTGGATCAGATAACATGCCGATAGAATTTCTGGCTTCCTTCCTTAGACATGCTAAAGATACGTCGTGGCTGTGAGTAAACTTTGCAAGGACCCTGACTATCCTCAGTAAAGCGGAGAAATGGGAGACTAAAGCAAATTACGTAGCTGTATCTTGTGAAGGATTTAACTGGACGTGTCAGTGGCAAACTAAAAACAAACGGATGGTAAGAAGCAGAACCGAGGACAGCTACAAGCATTGAAATATGCATCTGATCACAATCGCTATTTGTTTGCTGCATGGAATCAAGGTGAGGTATTTGGGACCGTGACGCACCTTTTTCTTATCTCCTTTATTTACCAGTCAATCAAAGCATAATCTAATGAGAAGAATAAAATGCGGTCATGACAAACACGACAAGGCATTTAACATGTACAATCTCACACCACTACTCTAGAATATATCTATAAATAATATTACACTTGCAGTGCTGCACTTATCTACAACTTGTCCTGAAAATCGTTTTTACAAATGCCTTCTCCAACTCTTTCTTAATAGTATCAACTGG
The DNA here is from genome assembly GCA_010016065.2 of Carybdea cf. marsupialis auct. non (Linnaeus, 1758). NCBI lineage: Eukaryota > Metazoa > Cnidaria > Cubozoa > Carybdeida > Carybdeidae > Carybdea > Carybdea cf. marsupialis auct. non (Linnaeus, 1758). The sequence goes on along the minus strand of JAAAKL020004526.1, from coordinate 9,162 downwards.
CATTTTGCAACATGTTTTGATAACATGTATTTGACAAAATATTTCGTAAGAGAATTATCGAGGACCACCAGTTCGCGTGCGTCGCAATCAACAATTCAGTGAGTCATACTGTTTTCATAACCTCGTTAAAAATCAGTTATACTCTGGAGAACTGTCATGTTATTGCATTAGAGGCGACTCAAGAGATGAATTCCTTTTCTATGATTTTGCAAGTACACACAACTTTTATCCGTTGTCCCTTAACAAGGAGTTCTATAATTAATCACAATACGACCTGAGAAAGTAAATCTTGTCCTTTCCAAATATTCAAAGCATTGCATTATCCTTTAGCTATCTTAGATTTGATCACAGCTTCCCATAAGACGCACTGTTTAAAACAAGAGATATGTACAGGTAAAGTGGCAAAGTATGAAATCTTATCACCTATTTTAAATATATGTATAGAAAATATAAGCACTCAGGCAGACACTTGTGTATTTCATAGAAACTGATATGATACGGATGCAAAGTTTAGTTAATAAATCAAACTGACAGTGAAGAGGATTTGGATTGACCTCCCAAGTCGCTCACATAACCGTTCACCATTTGACACTTTTTACAGCGATTGTTGATTTAGAAGACTTCCAATTCAGTTCCGATGGGATTTTTACTCATAGCTCTTGGTAGGAAATCAAAAGATTTTTGTTTCAAATTCTTTCGAATATCTACAAAGAGAATTCGCTTATTTAAGCTTTTCACTTCGTTATTTTTTCTATTTATATTTCAATTAGTTTAATTATTAACATGCATCCTACTTACAGTAGCTCCTTGCAGCTTGCTATCACAATTTTATGATTTCACCTTTTGTATTATATCCTGGCAATTGTTAGGACAGCCTGCTCTTGCCTAGTTATTCATCAAGGCTTTTACAGTACATTGTGATTTGATATTTTTGTTAAGGCTAAAGTGACGTACTAGTATCTCGACTTGCCATCTCTTCCATACGAAGAAAGGTATCGCCTATGACCAAGCACTTCGTCTTAAACTGATCTGCACAGACAACGCAGTATTCGAAGAAAGATGTATAGAGCTAGAAAAGTGGCTTTACAACCGTGATTATTCCAAGACACTGATTAGGGAGCAAATAGACAGTTCGAGAAGTAGAGATAGAGAGGACTGTATTTCCATCCTCTTCTAAGTCTAAGTCATAAGTTTGATGAACCATCTGGGGATGTTTTGGTACTAAGTTACCATCTGGTGTTAAGTAGGAAAGTTGTTGAAATTCTTGGTAGTAAATTAACAATAGTAGGATGTGGTGGGGAACATACGAAATTGTTTCACATAAAACCTTTGGTAGCATTTTAAATCTCTAAAACTATTATAGACCAATGTCTAGAGCAAAGGTACGCTATGATAGTATTATAAGGAGCGTTTACTGCAAGAGACGCAAAAACTGTGAAGTTTGCCATTTCATTGTGGAGAGAAAAACGTTTTGAAGTAGGGACAGGAATTGAGCATATATTATATTCAATGCAACCACCGGAATTGTAATAGTTTTGGAACTGTTTACTTCTTGCAATGCAAATGCTGTGGCATACAACACGTAGGGAGCACGAAAACTGCGTTCAGGACTACATCTAATAATTATAAGTCGCAGTTTCGTAAATTTCTAAAGCAGAAAGAGGAAGGTGCAGAGATTACTGTCCCCCAAACCCGTGCTTTTGAACACTTCACAGGAGAAGGACATAACCAAATGTACGATTGGTCGACTGTACAAACAGACCAACATGATAATAAGGCCAACAAACGACAGAAGGAGTGACAGAAATCATTCTGGGAACACAAACTTAACGCTCTTGTTCCCAATGGTATCAATGAAAGGGAGGTCCCTTTGTTTGCTTAGCACTTTGAACGTTCGACGGTGGGATGTTCTCTCTGGCGCTAGTTTTGCCTCACGTTTTATAGGGTAGCTATTAGGGGGATATCTCCTGTTCTGCTTATTCGAGTGTCAGCGTAGAAATGAGGCATCGACGGGTGAAACACAGCCAATCTCCCTGTCATAAATTCCATGTGCAAATACCCGAGTGTAGCTCACTTTTATGTTTTACAACATCACAAAAGGTCCTATTTAGTCAATTTCTTACAATATCGTTAGGGAACTAATTTTTCACGACCTTCTTAGTATTAGCGGTTTATAATTTCTACGGTATAAGCCGTCTATAGATCTGACTGAAACTTTGACAGCCTGGAGATGAAAAGCGATTTTTCGAAAGCTTATGAGAGCACAAGTTAGCTTTGCTGTTTTTATATTCATTTTTAACTATCCTTTTTTACCTGTTCGAGTTTTGGTATGTATATATGTAATGTAAGTAGAACTAAGCTCTGTTACCTGAGCATAATTAATCCATGCCCTACGTTCAACATTTACCTTCCAGCACACCGTTATTCATATCCCTATAGTTGCATCTAGGGGACCCATTTGTAACATAATTTTCTTAACACGTAAAATCAGTGTTGTACTGATTGGTAATACTAATACTAATTAAAGTTTGGCACTGAAGAATAGCTAATCTTAGTTGTTACGTTGCAGATCAAAGCTTATCTGCTTTCCAGATATCACACTATTTTGTTGTTGTTAATAATCAATCCCTTTTGTTTATGTAGAGCATATGATTCGAGTTATCAGCATCAAAACTATACATAATATAAAACAAAACCATCTAAATTTTTGGAAGAGGACCCCCAAGAGATTTTCAACTCTCATTCGGCCCCTTTTTTAAGTTCCTGAGATTAGTTTAGTTAGTAATATTCTAACCTTCACAGACCGGTTAGAAGTATCTTTTTGCTACAAAAGGGCAAGCTACAAAGTTGTAACGATCTGTAGTCTACCTGACAAAATATTGTTTGGGATCGAAATACTGTACACAAAAAGCCTTCTGAACTTCCTTTCTATTACAGGAAAAAAGGCCGTGTTAAAAGACATTTTGTTTAATATGTGAAGCAAGTTTATGAGCATGAGCCGGAAACTTTGTTGTCAGTGGAAGTGTTAATTCCTTGGGAATAATTTTTCCGCCAGATAGCTAGCAAACGTATAAACAAAGCAGCTCCAATCATCCCATTATGGGTTTTGTGGCCCCAAAGGTGCGGGCTGCTTCTTTGTGGACTGTTTCCTGCGCTTGAAAGGTCGTTTATCATCATCGTCATCAGCATCATCATTTTCATCACCAGCTTCAGATTTCTTGTTCTTAGCAAGCCTCATCTACCCTTCTCTTTCTGAATGATTGTCAATTGTATCCAAGTATGTGTCCATCAGTACAATAGTGAAGTATATTTCCGTTGACCTACCTCTTCGATGTTGGCCATACTTGGTATCACAAAAATATGAAAAAACCATGCTGGCTTGTTGCTTCTTAAAAGAGAGCCGACAGGGCGTATTCTCATTAACATTTCTGCATGCAGAAGATTTCTTATTAAAGTAATTTTTCATATTATTCTCTTCCCTAGGTTTGCGTTAATGGTGACGTCATAGGAAATATACAATTTCTGGAATTTAAAAACCCACATAACACCGATTTTGAAGGCCACCAATGCGATGGTTTATCGTTTTGTGACATTGTGTTTAACATCAATGTGTCGCTGACACCAAGGGCATCCTGTCTGGGACATCAATGTCTCTATCAGTTTCTTGGGAGCAAGGAAAAGAAATTGAGTGATGATATAATTGACATGCAGAGGGATGATACTGGAATTCCTAAGACTATCACAGTCAAATGGAAGCATTGGAATGGGGTATGACAACGTGATCAATTTCTCCCTTTCCATTAGTTATTGGCATACAATAAAGACATATATTGTTACTTTAAGGAATATTAAACCTATGGGTTTATAAACAAGGGGATAGACTATAAACTATTGACTGTGTAATGATACTAAAAACAGTCCCCTGACCAGTATCTTAATTTTGGAGCATTAATGTGAGTTTTCGGGGTGCAGATTTCTTTTACAGAAACTCAACTTTGTTTTTGACAGGAGGAAAAAGCCTTGTAGCATAAGAGCGACTTATATATACATAAACACATTTTTATTGTTACAGCAAAACCTAAAAATATAAGAGAAGAGGGTACTCACTTTGTAGACGAATTCTTTTGGACCAATGGTATTGCAGGTCAACTGACAATATTGGAGGGGAATATGCCCCCGTCCACCCATTAGCTACTATCGTGATTTGAATTAAAGAGAGAGTCAGAGTATTTCACACAAATTATACCTTGTGGATCGTTTTCTTGGTTACAAAAAAAGGGTACAGAAAGTCAAAACTGTAACCAACAAAAATGTTTTAAAAAAGGACACGGATACTGACGTATAAATCCGATAATAAACTCTCCATTCTAAAAAGAAAGACAAAAATGGAATTTTAATGATCACTGCTAATTACAGTTTCAATAAGAAAACTGCACTTTTAACAAACTTGAGGTAAATAATTTGACATATCAACGAAAAATCGATAGCGGTCATTTTTTTGCATCATTTTACATGTTGTACATTCTGGGTACCTTTGGTGTGAGAAAAACATAGCAAAGACAAACATTTTGCCTTTTGCGAACTGCGTTAAATACGGGCAGGGTTTTGTATCCTCTATGCAAAGCAAGTCATCCGTGAGGTGTATGTGACATGATTGAGTTTGTCAGAACAGTTGATATGGCAAACTTCCTGTACGCTGAAAATGTAGTTTTAATCTATGAGGGAACCAAAAAATTTTTAGGAACTCTCTTGGTTGATGTGACGTAGGGTCAAAAAGTGTGTTTAATGCTAAAACTAAAGCGGTGATTGCGGTAAGAGGTGTAGTAAAATAAGGCATAGTACATACTGGTGGAACTACAGTATAAAAAGATGAGGAGCCAGTTCTATTACCAAGAAAGTACTGTCAGACAAAATCAGTAGTGATTGCATTAAAGAAGCTGTGAAAAATGAAACAAAACCATTTAGCAAAGCAAAGCAAATATGTTCAAGCGAATTACAACTGTTCTAATTTTTCCGATTGCAAGTTATGGGTGCAAATGAGCCTGGACGACGGCAGATATTAAGAGACTGTAATTGTTTTTAAATTGTGCATTATGTTCATATGTGCCGGGTTAGTTGCATGTAGAAGAAGATAGATGTTTGAGTTCTTCGTAGACTTGGTTTCTGTTGAAAATGAATGAACCCCCTCAACCATTGCAGCTTAAACTAGCATGCTAGTTAAAAACGGCACTATATACTAATAGATTTCAAAATCAGCAATGCTAACGTTCCAGCCCCTTTCCATTTCGCTCTCAGCTCTCCTTTACTTAATAATGGTAATGCGATTCAACAGGTGTTAAACTATGGAACTGAATCTAATCTGAGCTCTACGGAATTGTTATTTACATTTTCAACCGATGATGTATCTTACAAGGGTAGGTATATTAAGTAAATCCTTAAGGTAGCCTATGGTTGCATTTTTGTAGTATTTGAGTTCTAAGCTTCTGTTCATGTCATTCTTCCTAGGGTCTTCACATTGGACTAGAGGCTATTGATATTGACACGTTGACACTCGATGAATTAATGGACATCCATTATCTGTCTCTTACAGACAATCCTAAAGCCAATTCATCCCTGGCTCTATACACTACATACTCGTCAAAAGGTATCCGTGCAAAGTACAAAACTGAACTAAAAGTTAGAGCACGAGTTTTCTGCGCTGATCATTTCTATGGGAATACATGCAGTATATATTGCAATTCTTCTGCCTTTCCGAACCGATATACTTGTGATGAGGCAGGCCAAAAGAATTGTCTCAAAGGATGGTATGGCAAAACGTGTACAGTACACTGTCTAGCTACAAAAAACTCTCACTTCCGTTGTAATGAAAAGGGTCAGAAGATATGTCATCCTGGATGGACCGGTAGCAATTGTGACCGAGTGAGGCCAATCTCAACAACAATTCGAACAACCACATCTTCTGTAACCTCGTTTTCATCTTCATTTCAGTTGCGGTTGCCCTCTAGTAGCTACATTTTAACAAAAGAAACAACCATTGTAACAACTAACATTCAGAAGTTGTATTCAAGCAGTGTGACCACATCTTTTAAACTGTCTTCTGACAAGACATCGACTTTAATGATCTTGCCCTCATCTTCTCATTTGTCGACTTTGTTTCCCAAAATTGATAAGACTACGAGACTTCTAAATTCTCCCTCGCGTTTTCTGTCAGTTACGAAGATCACATCCTCTGGTTTATGGACTGCAGAGCCACAAACAAGCCGGAAATTGTCTAGAAATCTACAAAAGTCTACTTCAAACATAGAAACAAGTTCTCCTGCTTCGTTACTTGTACGTCCAACTAGTAGAAATTCTCAAAGAAGCACATCGAAGCTTAAATTTCTACTGAAAACAACTCAAACTCGCAGTTTTCAAGCATTAACTTCTTCTACCCACACCCTCTCTTCATCAGTACGAACATCGCAACTCATAATTGTTAGCAGCAAAAGTACAGTAAAGTTTCACCCGGCACAATCACAGTCTGCCTTCTCAAGAGTGTTTTCCTCCAGAGTTAGCATTGTTCCTCCTATTTTAGGGCCACCAGTCAATAGCAATCGTGAGTTTGGAATGGACAGTGACTTAATGAGGGGCACTGTATCAGGAGTGGGTCTTCTCATTCTCCTGATTATTGTGACTTTGGTGTATGTAAAATGCAGGTAAGTTAATAAGACTTGCGATTCTTTTTTAACCGAAGATGACAACATTATTTATTCTTGAGCTTAGAAACTGTCATATAGGCTTGCTCTTTTAAAGTGGACGGAGGAGCCGTAGAATGTGCCTTCGATTCCTGCTGGACTTAACATATGTGAAATATCAGCTTGACGAGGAGTGTATTCTAAATGAGTTGGACACACTTTGGAAATCGCTACACAATCCATGTTAAATATAAGTCATACAGCTGCTATTTAAAAGCATTATGACTCAGTTGAATACCGTCCTGAATCCATGAGACGATAACCAACGAAACGAATACCTCTTCATTAACTTTAGCAACATTTCATTACTTTCGTTTCTCCATTATTAACAGCTGCACACTGAATTGCCTATCTCATTGTTGTTGTACTTTCGCGCATGCGTACTTTTGATAATGGTGACCTATGTCTTTTACCCAAGCCTGTTTAAAGTGTTTAAATGTTTTGTTAATCTAATAACATCTCACGAGTAAAAGTCCATAGAAAAGATAGAAAAGAACTGTTTTATGTGTAACCATAGATTCTATAATGTTATATAACAGAATCTGTGATGGCATTCGATTATACCGACCTCTTTTTTTTTGTAGAAGTCAAAGAAATAGGAACATTGAAGAAAAGCCTGTCAAATCTGCAGACACAATAACATTCAAAAAGTTTTCGGACGAGAAAGACGGAGGGAAAAAGGCTGAAGAAAATATGTAAGTACTGTTGCCAAACGTTAGAACTAAAAATGGAACCCTGTTGGCTGACATTGAGTCTTTGACGTGTGGTGATTTGCCACAGCAATGTGTTTGACAGGACAGGCGCAGAATTAGCTACAACCCCTAAAATGCCTCAAATGTTATGAGTTTCTTTCTTGTCTATTCAGTGACATGAGATTTGAGATGCACCAAATGAACTCGTAAGAATAAGGCGCATTCTATTCAAAGATATCAGTTGCATTTTCACAGTATTAAAAGACATCAGCCACCTCTTTTCCCGTTACCTGACAACCTGAAGGTCACTTTCCAAATCTACCGATAGTTTAACCTGTTCCTGCCTATGTCGAGTTGTCTCGTGACCAATTCCAGAGTACAAAATTAAATCATCAGCAAGAAAAAAGCCTTGAGGAACGTTAGCATATTTACAGTCATAATAAGCATGAGGCCTGTTTTGCGACCTAAGAGAAGGAAATGAAGAGAACCAAAGACAATTAGTCAAATACCGTCATCAAAAAACTTACATAATCCATTATGCTACACTTGAACAGATGCTGTAGGTGTACTTATCTATATTATGTCCTTCATAAAACTTGCCCAGAAACCTACGTGAAGCGAGAGCCTGTAAATGAGTGATGACCAAAGTGGGAGTTTGCGCCCCTCTGGGGTTTTGGAAACATCCAAGAAGTGGTTTAATAAGAAGGTACAATGAGGTTAGAAAGGAAATTTCGGATTTTAAATTTTAATATCTTTTGTAAAGTTTTGCTGGTAGCCTTGCATCATAGTCTGTATGTAGTTTCAAATGCGCTAATACCTGGTTTAAGTAGTTGCATTGGTTATGTGAATGCAGGGGGAGACTTAAGTTCGGTGCAAAGAGCAAAGAGAGTGGTGGCATCAAAAATATTTAAACCACCGCTCTTACTGCATGCCGAACATTATGAAAATACCCTGGATCTGTAAGAATATGAGACGTTTGTTGAGTGTATAGTGTTTAGAGACTACAAATGAGATGAAGAAGAAGTATTGGTTGATACTATGGAAGACGGAGGAAGGAAATCGATGCTCGGATAAGCAAAGATTTCAAGAGATACTCGGATTGAAAAAGATCTAACAGTGAACAGGAGTAGGCTCTTTTAACGCAACAATCACGATTGAATTTGAAATCGAAACAATAAACTTTCAATTGATCAAGGTTATAAATGATACTTTAAGCCAACTAAAATTATAATAACAGAGTCCTAAGTTTGGTCTTATCGCAAGTAGAAATCTAGTAACGGAGGACCTATTGGATAACTGTTTGATGAGGGTTGCCAAATATTCAGTGTCGGAGTTGATCTCTAGGGGGTTGTTATTCGGTATTTGCTTGGTATTTGCTTGGTATTTGCCTGGTAGAGCGATCGAATATTCGAAGATGTTTGATGTTTGCAAGTTGCAGCGGTAATTTGCAAGCCTATTCATGAGCAACGTATTGTCATGTCTTTCCATGCCTTGTCCCTATAATGCTCCTGATGTATATCTAGAGGCTGCCAGTCAGTCGCATCTGTAAAGCCTGACGAAGTCCTTACTTGTAACACTCTCTCTTTGCTTCAGAGGAAAGAACCGGCCAATCCAAATATCTTTGCTTCATTATACCTACCCATCGTTACAAATTTTCTGTTTGAATAAATTATTAGTGCTACAGAACTTTAGAATTCCAGAGATGACAGGTATCATGGTATCTTAAAGCTTTTTCG